>JALJCO010012724.1:0-160000 GCA_023101725.1 Atherinomorus stipes
ACCTGGTTTACATCCGGTTGCTAGTGAGTGACGCGGTGCTGCAACGTCACAGTCGCGTCCCGGATGGGAAACTTACATGCTGCTGTTTCTGAGCCCCGGGACGCCTCTGGGCAGTGACAGCTGGAAAATGCGCAAAATGAATGTTGCTGTGCCATCAAAACGGGTCAGAAATGCAGATTTTTAAGGTCTAAAAGTTGCGTTGTGTTTCTTTAAGTTAAAGACTAGAAACAGGAGGGGAATAAATATTGTACAACGCTGAATATACAGGTACTACCCAAAAAATTAGAATATCCTGAAAAAGTTCTTTTATTTCTGTAATTCAACTTAAAAGGTGCAATTTACATATTGTATAGATAAATAATATGTGAATCAATACATTTCAAGCTTTTATTTGTTTGGATGTTGCTGATTAGGACTTGCAGCTTTACCTCTAAATCAAAAACTAAAAAAATTAGAATACTGTGAAAAGCTCCAGTATTGTAGGTTCAGAGTATCACATTCTGATCAGGTCAGTAATCCAAACACCTCCATAAGTACCCTGAGCCTTTAAAAAGTCTCTGTGTTGGTTTAGAAGAATTCACAATCATGGGGAAGATGCTGATCTGACAGTTGTGCAGAAAACCATCATCGACTCCCTGCACAAGGTGGAAAGACACAAAAAGTGATAGAAAAGAAGCTGGATGTTCTCAGAGTGTCTCAAAGCACATTAATGGACAGTTAAGTGGAAGGAAGAAGTGTGGAAGAAAACGGTGTAGAAGCCGGAGGGCTGACAGCAGCCTGGAGAAGATGGTCAGTGTTAAGTTTCCCAGTCTGTGATGACCTGGGGTCCATGTCAGCTGCTGGTGTTGGTCCTCTGAGCTTCATCAAGTCCAGCATCAATGCAGCCGTCTACCAGGACATTTTGGACCTTCATGCTTGCTTCAGTGGACCAGCTGTATGGGGATGCAGACTTCATCTTCCAGCAGGACTTGGCACCTGCCCACACTGCCAAAACTACCAAATCCTGCTTCAACAACCATGGATCACCATGCTGGATTGGCCCACAAACTCAACTCATTCTTCTTCTTTAAAAACTTTTTTACAGACTTTAAAACTTCTAAAGATTAGTGGTGGGAAAAAATATTGATACACCGAAATATCACAATATTTTCATATGCTGATATCACACTGACATTTAAAAACAAAGTATTGATCCATTTTACTAATGAAATCTCGCAATATTTCATCGTTCTGTTATGAAATCTCACGAGAATTCACGAAATATCATGAGATTTTGTGACAGAACAATGAAATCTCACTGTTCTTCTTCCGCTTATCCGAGATCGGTTTGCGGGGGCAGCTGCCTAAGCAGGGAAGCCCAGACTTCCCTCACCCCGGCCACACCCGCCAGCTCATCTGGGGAGATCCCGAAGCGTTCCCAGGCCAGCCGGGAGACGTAGTCCCTCCAGCGTGTCCTGGGTCTCCCCCGGGGCCTCTTTCGGTGGGACGTGCCTGGAACACCTCAGCAGGGAGGTGTCCAGGAGGCATCCTGACCAGATGCCCGAGCCTCCTCATCTGGCTCCTCTCTATACGGAGGAGCATCGAATGCATTGACATCAAATGCAGCTCACACTGGTGAAGTGTGTTGACTCATTAGAGAGTGATGCAGAGTGATGATGATGAGGCTGAAGTGTCAGAGCAGTGGATCATGCTGCAGCAGGGGCAGACATGCATGTCGGGGATGATGGAAAGTGACAGGTGAGTTTATGAGTGTCAGACGTAAACTCAGCTCATCATAGATGCTAGTGCTGGTTGGACGCAGTCATGTGGACAGAAGCCTCGGACAGATCACAGCAACAGTTTAGAGAAATCCCACACTTGTTATCTGAGTGAGGAAACACACACACAGCGGACAGGAGTGCATGTCTGATCAGAGCAGGTCTCTCTGAGTGCGCTCCCGTCTTCACCTGCATGCTGTCATCTGGATGCACCATATTGGAATGTGGGCCGATATCCAATTGCCAATATTTTTAAAACTCATGTGGCTGATAACCGATATCGATACTGATATTAAAGCTGAAAAAAATAAGCAGTCATTGCAATTAGCAGTTTTGTTATCCGTTTCCGACACTTCAAAAAAGGGTGGGAAAAATATCAATATACTGAAGTATTGCCATATTTTCATATGCCGATATCAAATCAATATTTAAAAACGCAGCATCGATCTATTTTACTTACAAAATCTCATGAGATTTCATGGTTCTGTTACAAAATCTCACGGTATTTTGTGAATTCTCACGAGATTTTGTAACAGTACGATAAAAAATGTTGTGAGATTTTGTTAGCAAAATAGATCAATCACGATTTTAAATGTCAATTTATCAGCATATGAAAATATTGCAAACTTTGTGTGAATTTTCATGAGATTTCGTAACACAACGATGAAATATTGCAAGATTTAATAAGTGAAATAGATCGATACTGCGTTTTTAAATGTCAATATGATATCAGCATATGAAAATATTGTGATACTTTAGTGTATCAGTATTTTTCCCACCCCTAGTCTTTAGCAGCTTTAAAGTAAAAAAGTTTTTGAAGAAGAAGAATAAGTTCGATTTTCTTTTAAATCTTTAGAAACAGCAGCTGATCGGTTAAATAGTGGTTAAATATTTGTGGGGTGGCCGATGTCCGATTCTCAGTTATAAGGCCGATATAGGCCGATACCAATAGGGGGCCAATTATATTGTGCATCCCTACTGTCATCCTTGTCCAGGTGATGGAAACTTAGATTAGCTGATGAATGACATCGGAGCCTCATTGCTGCAATCCAGGATGGAGATGATGAACTCCAACAGATAACAGGGCAGATTTCCATGGTAACCCAGTAGGTGCAGGTGTAGTTTCAGAAGCATGACGGTGGTGAGTTTTACTGCACAGCTGAGCTGCAGGTTGACAGTAGAGGGACGATGTCCCGCCGACTCAAACGTGTGGTGAGGGTCTGCTGGGAACGTCTGGCAGAGCTTTAACTCCCACATCCGGGAGGTGGTCTTGGCTGACGCGCCTCTGCAGCATCGCGTGGACATCGGGGGCAGTGCCTCTGGACTGGCAGACTGGGGTGGTGGTCCCCCTCTTCAAAAAGGGGGATGGGAGGGTGTGCTCCAACTTCAGGGGGATCACACTCCTCAGCCTCCCTGGTAAAGTCTATTCAGGGGTCCTGGAGAGGAGGGTCCGTCGGATAGTGGAACCTCGGATTGAGGAGGAGCAGTGTGGTTCTGGTTCTGGTCGTGAAACAGTGGACCAGTTCTACACCCTCTTCAGGATCCTGGAGGGGGCATGGGAGTTCTCCAACCAGTCTACATGTGCTTTGTGGACTTGGAGAAGGCGTTCGATCGTGTCCCCCGGGGATTCCTGTGGGGGGTGCTCTGGGAGTACGGGGTGCCGGACCCCCTTGTTCGAGCTGTCCGGTCCCTGTACGACCGGTACCAGAGCTTGGTCCGCATTTCCGGCTGTAGGTCGGATCCATTCCCGGTGAGAGTTGGACTCCGCCAAGGCTGCCCTTTGTCACCAATCCTGTTCATAACCTTTATGGACAGGATTTCTAGGTGCAGCCGAGGTGGTGAGGGGATCCGGTTTGGTGGCCTCAGGATCGGGTCTCTGCTGTTTGCAGATGACGTGGTTCTGTTGGCGTCATCGGGCCGTGACCTCCAACTCTCGCTGGAGCGATTTGCTGAGTGTGAAGCAGCCGGGATGAAAATCATCACTTCCAAATCCCAGACCATGGTCTCACCCGGAAAAGGGTGGAATGTCCTATCCGGGTCGGGAGTGAGGTCCTGCCCCAGGTGGAGGAGTTTAAGTATCTCAGGTTCTTGTTCAGGAGTGAAGGAAAAATGTAGCGGGAGATGGACAGACGGATCGGTGCGGCGTCTGCAGTGATGAAGACTCTGCATCGGTCCGTCGTGGTGAAGAAGGAGCTGAAGAAGGAGAAGCTCTGGATTTACCGTCCATCTACGTCCCCCCCTCACCTATGGCCATGAGCTGTGGGTCATGACCGAAAGAACGAGATCGCGGGTACAAGCGGCCGAAATTAGTTTCCTCCGCAGGGGGGCCCGGCTCTCCCTTAGAGATGGGTGAGGAGCTCGGTCATCCGGGAGGGACTCAAAGTAGAGCCGCTGCTCCTCCGTATAGAGAGGAGCCAGATGAGGAGGCTCGGGCATCTGGTCAGGATTCCTCCTGGACGCCTCCCTGGTGAGGTGTTCTAGGCACGTCCCACCGGGACCAGACCCCGGGGAGACCCAGGACATGCTGGAGGGACTAGGTCTCCCAGCTGGTCTGGGAATGAAGAAGATGGTGTGATATGGAAATAATGAATAATTAAATTATATTATTTTATATATATATATATATATATATATATATATATATATATATATATATATATATATATATATATATATATATATATATATATATATATATATATATATATATATATATATGTGTGTGTGTGTGTATGTGTGTGTATATACATATATACATATATAATATATATATGTATATATAGATATATAATATATACACATACACACAATAATATATAGGTATTTTGTTTACTTATTTTCTGCAAAATTATCTCACTGATTCACAAAACCAGAATATAATTTAGGGCGCATTCAGAGAGCATAGTCCGCGAGTCTAAGTCTATTTGGGGACTCGGTTGGGTTGGGGGTGGGGGTATTCTTCCGGACCGAGATTGCGTTCATGTTGCACTATTGCCAAACGGGCCAAACGGGCCAAGAATGAGAATCTCAGGTGGCGCTGCTCTCAGATTCACCGTAGGCGAGGACAAGACGCACGAACAAGAAGGTTCTCACAACTTCTGTTTCCTCCACAAAGCAACATTATTTCTGTTCGAGCAGCTGGATATGATGTCATCAGATCAAATATCGATTAAACCTTTTACTTCCTCGTTACTCCGCGTCTGACCACGAGCCATCTTTATCAGTACTGCAGTCCTACACGTGTGTTTGTTGTCGTAGCATTTACCCACGTTGTCCAACGTTTTACCCACAATGCAATGCAATCTGTAGTCCACTTCCTGTCTTTGGTTCACTTGAATCGGACTGAGACCTGCGTTTGCAGGCGGACCGAGTCCGGTTGTTTGTTCCGGATCAGAGTCCGTTTGCGCATTTACACCTCCCCTAACGAAGCGGACTTTCCGAGCAAACGGACTCTGATTCCAATCAGAAAAGCTTCATGAATGCGCCCTTAGTTTTTTTCATTTATTTCTTTAAATTATGATGAACTTCTGTAGCTCATCTCAAGAATTTCCACCTTTTTTTTTTTTTTTGAAACAGCTGTGTGTAGAAACCAAAATGTGACTCAGATTTTTACATATTTGCTTAAATGTTTTGTGAAGTTTAAACCTGCAGACGGGCAGAAGGTGGGAGTGAGTGTGTTGGATCATGGAGGGATTTATGTGGTTTTATGTGGGAATCACGTTCACACAGCTCGAATTGTTTCATGGTGCATTTACATGCAGTAAATCGCTCAGTCATTAACATGGTGAGAACATCTGATTCACAGCCTCCGTTTGAGTTCTAACACCATCTGATGTTTCATACATCATCCGTTTTTTCTTCCTGTCTGAAACATCCTCTCTCCTGCTGCAGAGGAGGAACGTGGGAAGCTTCAGAAAGCAGGCCTGAGAGACTCGTGATGGAGAATAACCTCCCAGACCAACAGGACTTACTTCCAGCCAGACAAATGTGCAGGGCAGATATGAAACTCAACAACAGCCCCCGGCTCTCCTCTCCAGCCTCCAGTGAGGGCTCATGAATGGATGGATGAGGCTAGATTACCCTCCACATCTCTGACTGAGCAGAACATGGCCTGCAGGGCCAGCTCACGAGATGTTTCCCACAGTTTCCTCACACTCCTCACCTGATTACTCATGCATGTGATCTTTAGAGTGAGCGGCGGGTGCAGCCCTCATTATTGGTTCATTGCAAATCCATCTTGACATTTGCGTTTGTTAAACAGAGGGGGATGATGGGAGTGACATTCTTGGTTGTTTAGGTGAAAGAGACGGATCATTTCTGTTTCTGTTCAGGAAACGATGCATTCACAGAACAGCCGTAATGTTTGGTGTCATCAGAGGTTTTGCTCCATATTAGCGGGTTTTCTTTAGTACAAACAGTTGCTTCAAAATGACCCATCCCCTCCCATTAAACACAGAAAAAACAGCTGCCAGTGAGATAAGATGAAATTGACAAAATAATACATAAAAATTCCATGAAAATCATGACACTGATTTTGAGTTGTGCTTCAACAGAAATATTGAAAACAAACAAAAACAAGTAATCAAGCATGATGGGGCTCCTGAACTAAAATGTTGAGCAACACTTTGAGAGAATCACTGCAATCAGGTGTTTTCTGTAACGTCCAATCAGACGTCTGCACCTGTTGACAGGTATGCTGGTCCATGTTCATGTGCAGGCTGCTCTATTTCAGTCCAAACTGCTCCAGGGTCCATTCATATTTTAGTGTACTGATCGCATTTTATTTAATAACTAAAGCAAATCCAGCTGCTTTAACAGACTGAACCTGGTAAAATGTGGCTGATAAACATGAATAACATCATATAAAATATATTCTGAGATGGTCACAAACACATTTATATCACACGTATAATTCATGGAATAAAATCAGACTCCTACAAGAACAAATCAGAATTAGGCTATAAACACAAAATCTACAACATTTTACTACAAAAAGAGGAACAACAGAAAAAACTGATGGAAACTGATTTAAAAAAAGAGATAAAATGCTGCAGTAATAGATCACATAGAAAATAAAAACGCTCAATTTAAAATCATCTGTAAAAACCTGGATTTTCTTTGTTCAGACAGGAACATTAAAGCACAAAATTTCACTGAACAATTTAAATATTTAAACTTTTCTTAGAATGTTTTTAAAGAACTTCCAAACATAACAGATATTTTCTGCATCAACAGCTGATTTTTCTCTCTTCTTTTCTTAAAAATTCTTTCTTTCCAGCGAATGTTAGATGTTCGTTTCTAGATGAAGCTTCAGGGCTTCCATTAGCATTAACGGTAGCATTAGCATTAGCATTAGCTGGTGTTCCATCCAGACTTCCCAGCTCTGCTTTGTTATCTCCACTCACTAATTCGTATTTAATGAATTGGAGTGGATTTTTGCCTTTTTAGGGGCGATTTGGGACCATTTTTGTCTTCGTTATTTAGTTCTAATTCTTCTTTACAACGTTAGCTACAGGCTAGCGGCTAGCTGAGTGTGTTCTTCTGCTTGTTTGTTGAACTCTGACAAATTAGCGCCACCAGATGGGAGAGGCTACATTGCAACTCATCCAGTCACAAATAACAGTGTATATATACAGTCCTCGCAGTCCACATGTGGAAAAGGAAATTTTTTCACGGCCCTCTAGGTGGCGCTTAAGGCCCGAGCTTGGGCCGCGGCCTCATGGTTAACAATCAGTGATCTATTTGGTCTGGGACAGTTTCATTTGTATTTTTCAGAAAAATTACTTTCAACTCCAATTCAAAAGCAATATTTTATTTCACTAAATTATAATTTGTGAATTTTTATTTATTATTAGTTTCTTTAGTTTCTTGTATTTTGAATTACTATTGCAAATTTAGCTTTTTCTTCAGTGGAAAGGTATGAATAATTTTGACAATGACTGTAGGTGTCTTGTCACAGCAGTGAGGCGAATCTACCAGAAAACATTGATCCTAACTATTTATGAAGTTTCTGATAGTTTTCAAGCCTTTCATGGGGAATTTTATCCTTGAGACCAGAAAAAAAATTATTGCAGCTGCTATTCTTGAAATCCACATTTTGGTGTGGTATTTTGGTGACAAAAGGATTTTGCTTCGCTTAACTGTTAACATAATCCAGCAAAACCCACTTATCCTCCTTATTGATGAAGATTCACAGTGTCATCATGCAGAATGAAGGAATGCAGTCATGCAGATGCAACCTCGTCTCTGCAAGGATATGCAAATATGCATCAAATCAATATTTAAAAACGCGGTATCGATCTATTTCTCTCACGAGATTTTATCGTTCTGTTTCAAACTTCATGAATTTTCGCAAGATTTCGTAACAGAGCGATGAAACATCATGAGATTTCATTAGTAAAATAGATAGATACCTCCGTTTTTAAATGTCAATATGATATTAGGTTATAAAAATATAGCAAAAATTTTGTGAATTCCTGCGAGGTTATGTAACAAAACGATGAAATATTGCAAGATTTTGTTAGTAAAGTAGATCGACACTGTGTTTTTCAATGTCAATATGATATCAGCGTATGAAAATATCCCTAAAACTTTGCGAATTCTCGCAAGATTTCGTAACAGAGAGCAATCAAATATCACAAGATTTTGGTAGTAAAATAGATTGTTTTTAAATGTCATATATCAGCATATGAAAATATTGTGATATTTCAGTGTATCGACATTTTCCCCACCTCTAGTCTTTAGAAGTTTAAAGTCTGTAAAAAAGAAGTTTTTGAAGAAGTTGTTTTTGGTATTTTTTTAGACTTTGGAAACAGCCGGCTGATCGGTTAAATATTGGTTAAATATCGGTGGGGATTTTAGGCTGATATAGGCCGATACCGATAGGGGGCCAATTATATCGTGCATCCCTATCATCCTCATCATCATCAACTTTTATTCCGGACATATGGTCCATTTAAAGCAGACAAAGTAAATAAATATAAAATAGAAACAGGACAAGCAAAATAGAAACAATTAAAGAGACATTATCAAAGGCAGTTCTGCCGATGCGTCCACAGGTCAGACTGATCGCGTGCTGCACTACACTTAACACTGGTGTGAGACTTTATTATTTCATTTTCAGACGTGTGAAGTGGACATATAAAGCTGTACATGAGTGTCCGAAGCACCGCTGGTTCACTCTGACTTGGTGAACATTTCAGTAGCACTTGTCCATCTTGGCTTCCTTAACCCTCGAGGGCCGTTGGACGCCGTGTGTCAAGATGGCATGTCTGCTTTAAGATAATGTAGCACCTAAACGCAGCAACATAGAGACACCATTCCAACTTCTCTGGATAGTAAAGACTTCAAACTATAAACTAGTTTTCAAATTGTGTTAATAGACCAAATATATCTGGAGTTATGATATAAAATGTACAACGTAGTTTTCCAGCTGATATTACATTCATGTTTAATGCGCGTTTGGTGAAGGAAAAAAAACGGGAAAAACGGTGAATTCTATGGAAAGCGCTCAGACGCTCGAAAAAAAAAGTATCACAAAAACAGAACAACCTCTTTACTGTTGGTAGAAAAATGCCCTACATCAACCAATAAGAAAGTTTTGTGACAACATGATGCATTTGGTTGCTAAGGAACAGAGGAGGTAGCAGAAGTAACCGAAAATTCCCCAAAATCAGATGTCAGGGCTGCCCCCTGGTGGACAGGAGGACTAACACACCCTGGAAATATCAGACCTGGAATGTCCTTTCTGTCTTATGATGGACAGGAACCGTCTTTTTGGATTGGAGCAATGCATCTTTTTGGCATTTCATGGTGAATATTGATTGTTTTGTAAATAATTGGGGGAAAAAAAAACCTAGACCTGGTTGCATTTTGATGTAATTCTTTTTTATATCTCTTTTGATGGCCAATTTTTCCAAATATTTTTTAAAACTAACTACTTATATTTCCATTCCAAGTTATAAAAATGATTTGTGAAATAGGTTTGTGGTTTTTACAGTGAAAAATCAAAGTTTTTTCTAATGGGATTTTTTTTTTTTTTTGAATGATTTTAGGCCAACTGTGTTAATAAAGTGTGTCAAAATGAAAAATTAACTGTAAAATCACACTGGTGAGGTTGTGCTGAAAAGAATGACACCAAAAAAGGCAGGTAAACTGCTATAAAAGTGAAATATAAAGGTACAAACAAAAGTCGTGTAAAATGAACATTCATACCCATAGGCCCCATTAAAGCACTTTCAAAGCATCATTATAGGCCACCTGCAGCCGCGTATACTGGCCTATGAGAGATACAACCTCACAGTGGTCTGCAGAGAGCTGTATCAGTTGATATCTGGTCAATTGGTGCATCTCTAATAAATATTTAACCATTGAACAATGAGGAGTTTAGAGAAAGTCGTTAGGTCTCAGGCTAAAGTGGTTTTAAGGCAATTTGAAGCCAAACATCCTGAAGTGTGTTTTATTTTGTTTGAGCACCTCTGATCTAAAGCAACGTGATGTAAAGAGAAATGTCCCTGTTATGTGAAGGAAAGCTTTAAGGTAGATATTCATACAGCATCACTGATTGCCGACGTGGTTCGTGACATCTGCGTTAACCTGTTTCAGGAATGTTCCTCATCCTCCAAGTTTAGGGAAGTCCGACCCGTTCTGCAACTTAGATCACTATCTCTATCCCGCTTTATAAAAATACATGAAAATATCCCTAAAACTACACAGACAGCATGAACACAGTTTGAATTCATTTAGAAAATTCAACAGCGGAAAATGCAGATCGCTACCTGCACCTCTGCTCTGGATGTGCCTGCGGCGGTGCAGATGCTGCTTTGTATGCTGCATGCAGGACGGCTGCTTCCAGCTGCGTCTACCCTCTGCAGAAGAAGAGTCTGGAGGGGATGTGACCCCCCCCACCCCCCGTCTGTGTTAAACACCCGTTAATGTGCTGTTTGTTCCCATGTCTGCTGCTGCACAACCTAACTTACATCTTCACTTTCCCCAGTCGGGCTGGGAGATACACGATAATGTCAAAAGTATTTGCTATATCGTATATCGCCATCTAAAATAAATATATTGTGATATGATATTTGGTCAATATCGCCCAACCCCCCCAGACCAGATATCATCACTGGTTAAAAAATGTTTGTTTAATCGTAGTAATGTTAAAGATTAAAGATAATTAATTAGAGATGGTTGGCTGGTTTTTTATGATTTCTTTGTAAAAGTCTTGGGGAGGATTGTCGTCCAGACAGCTTAGATAATAGAGGTGGAAAAAATATTGATACCAAGAAATATCACATTTTCATATGCCGATACCATATCTATATTTAAAAACATGGTATCGATCTATTTTACCAATGAAATCTCGCGAGATATCACTGTTCTGTTACAAAATCTCATGAGAATTTCACGAAATACCCCAAGATTTCACTGTTCTGTTACAAAGTCTTCGGTATTTCACGAAATCTCGTGAGATTTTGTAACAAAACGATGATATCTGGTGAGATTTCATTCGTAAAATAGATCGATGCCACGTTTTCAAATATAGATATGGTATCGGCATATGAAAATATCGTGATATGTCAGTGTATTGATATTTTTCCGACCCTTATTAAATAATCAGGTGACCCCTTTGTAGTCAGTCGAGGTGAAACCGGGTCATTACCAAAAAATAAAGCAAAAAAATTTGCACAATTAATGCTGCAATATAATGATATGTGTAAATATCATATCTCTGTCATGTAAATATCATATTGCAGCATCATATCAGTATATCGCACAGCCCTAATTTGGTCCTTATCGCCCAGCCCTACCGCGGCTCATGGCCATAGGTGAGGGTAGGAGCGTAGATGGACGGTAAATCCAGAGCTTCTCCTTCTTCAGCTCCTTCTTCACCACGACGGACCGATGCAGAGTCTTCATCACTGCAGACGCCGCACCGATCCGTCCATCCTTCCCTCCCTATCGTCATATTATCAATAATCATGATAATTTTGGTCACAATCACCATGACATGAAATGTTCATACCGTTTCATGCCTAGTCCAGTAAAACGTGGCGGTGCTGCGAATCCCAGCAGATGAAGCCGCTGGAAGAAAGCAGGCGAGAGTGTGAGCTGAGCGGACCACCGGGGTCAGTTGCCTGGTTATCCAGCCTCTCCGGAGCCTCTTATCTCCAGGCTGAAACCCCCTCTATCGCCTCCTGAGCCCGGTCTGGTACTTCATGGGTCATCAGGGTGGATCTGCAGGGGTGAGACGCATGCGGGCAGCAGGCTGAGGAGGGTGATAAGCTGCTGGCAGACATTGTTAGATGATTGTAATCGCTGTAATGTCCCTCCTGCTCCTTTATGACTGACTGTCACGGTGTCCTGCAGCCCTGAAGGATCCATCAGTCTGGGAGCGACCGGGCGGAGGCTCCTGTTGGAGATGCTGAACATGTCTCTGCAGTTGCATCTTAGACTGTGTGAACTTGCTTGAGAGTGATGGATATAATACCTACAGCCTCATGCAGGAGTCTTTCGGGCGAGTCTGAATGTCCTCGTGTCTGCTCCACCTGCTGACATGAACCTGGACTGATGCTGGTGTCCACATCACTGATGAGGACATCTCACAGTTTGGTCAGACATCAGCGCATTCATGTCAACGATGATCGGACAGAAATTACGTTTAGTAACTGACCCAGTCAGGGACGGTGTGTGTGTGGAGGCAGGCAGACGTAGAACAAGACGGTTTATTAAATGCTAAGTACGGATGCACAATATTGGAATTTTGGCCGATATCTTAGATGCCAATATTTTAAAACTCATGTGGCGAATAACTGATGTCAATACCATTATTAAAGCTGAAAAAAATAAGCAGTCATTGCAAAAAGCAGTTTTGTTATCACTTTCCAACACGAATATAGGGGAGGGAAAAAATATCGATACACTGAATATCGCGATATTTTCATATGCTGATATCAAATCAATATTTGAAAACGTGGCATGGATCTATTTGAGTTACAAAATCTCACGAGGTTTCATGCATTCTCACAAGATTTTGTATCACAAGATTTCTTTCGTAAAATAAATCAATTCCACTTTTTTAAAACGTAAATATACCAGCATGTGAAAAAATCACAAATTTCATGAATTTTCATGAGATTTCATAACAGAACAATAAAATATCGCAAGATTTTATTCGTGAAATAGATGATGCTGTGTTTTTAAATGTCAATCAGCATATGAAAATATTGCGATGTTTCTGCACTACTGAAACGCAGTAGTGGTACTGTAAATCTACAGCCACTCCTTTACAGTGTACGTTTACATGCTTATGGAACCATCTCATGCTGACTTGGGGGTCCCTGCTGCTGCAGCAGACGGAAGCTATTGAGGCAGTGGCATCCTGCCTGAGAGGATTTTTGTTGAAGAATAACTAAACCAAAGATTTATCTTTCCGACAGATAAGTCGGAGCACAGGATCAGCATGTCTGGACATTATGCTGCTGAACTTTTCTGCCGTTTTCCTGACAGTGTACGCAGACATGAAGGTGGTGGAGGACTCCTCTGGTCCAGCCTGCTGTGTTTGGGACCATCGTTAAACACTGTTTACTGTCTGGGTAATTTTAATCAGGCACACAACAAGAAGAAATGATTGTTGTTTGGAGTGTTCCTCTTCAGGGGAAGAAAATGTAATATAATAGATGATACAAGCTGCAATCAGCAGAGCTGATTATGTGAGCCAGTAATGAAAGAGGAAACCGCTCTCAGCTGGAGAGTCCGTCCTCATCCAGGTCCCCGACTAATGGCTGCTGACATGCAGGCTGACTTACACTGACTTAGACTGATTTAGACTGACTTAGACTGATTTAGCCTGATTTAGGGTGAATTCCCCCTCAATGTCTTAACCCTCAATCTCAAAAATGCGCACTCCCGCGATGTGCAAGTGCTGTCCCAATTCTCAGAACGTTAAGTTAAGGGGCAGGTTTGAGGCTGAATCGCTCTCAATATTGAGATTCTCCAACACCACCTTGTGAATACGGGCCACCCAGAATGCAGCGGCAAAGAAGACGAACTACAAAGCTCAATTATTTCTTTTAATTGAGATATAAATATCAGGAAAACCATTGTATTTTCTTAGTTTAGGCCCATGTTATGGATTAGTTACCTTATTGTTGCAAAATAATAATTTTTATTTTACGATCTTTTGGCAATAGCAGCCGGTGCGGTCAAGCCATGTTTCTATCATATAAGTTAGTTAACGCTACAAAATTGTCATTTTTCTCGGTGCTAATGTCATGGTTTTATCAAGATAACAGCCTGTATAACATGCTTGTGCTGATAATGGTATAAGACGACCAGGCTGATGTCATTTCCCGTAGCCGCAGTTATCTAACGATAGTTCTAGCTGGTGTTCACCTTTCAATAAGCCATAGTATGCGGTGACAGCTGAATATGTCCATGCTGGTGTTATTTATACAGACTATTGTTTGATGACTCTAACAGAAGGAACAAGTGACAGATAGTCCACAACAAGTGAGCAGTGTGAACGTGTGAAAGATCCCACTGAGGTCCAGGTGATGCTGTTGGCCTCATAACGCTGCAGGTGCAGAGTCAGAGGTACATAGGCTGCTCATCACTTTTGTTATGTTTGTAGATCCTTTAAACAGGCAGCCATCATCTCTGAAGACAACAGATCATCCCCTTTTTATTTCATGAAATGCTGCCAACTCAACATGATGTCAACAAAGGAGGACAGAAATGTGTCATTATTTTCCAGATCGTCACCAGCAGGCAATTTCTGCTCCTGATGGCTTTTTAATTAAGTCTGGGCTTATTAAGCCGCAACATTTTTAATTTGATGACTTGTGTCTCGCTGCATTAAAGACTTAAATATCCCAAACTTACACTGTCACTGAACGCCTCTCACTCACCAGCCACTGCAACGGAAGAAAACTATCATTAATTTACTATTTTTATGTGATGAACTGGCGACCTGTCCAGGGCGTACCCCACCTCTAAGGCCCCATTCAAACCCCACGGTAAATACAGATACGGGCGCTTTCATCCGTAGGAAAAAGGGGAAAAAAAAAAAAAGGGGGAAAAAAAAAAAAAAGAAAAGGGGGAAAAAATTACAATACTAAACAAAAAAAAAAATATATAAATAAAACAAAAAAGGAAAAAAGAAACAAGGGAAGAGGAGAATAAGAACAAAGGAAAGGAAGAATAAAAAAGGAAGGATAATATAATATAAATAAATAAATAAAAATAAATAAATAAATAAATAAATAAATAAATAAATAAAAAAAAAAAAAAAAAAGCAAAAAATCACCCCACGCCGAATTTTCGAAAAAAAAAAAAAAAAGAGAACAAAATACAAAATAAATGGAGAAAAAGGAAAAGGATATCGAATAGGGGGGCGAAAAATATCAAGGAAGAGTGCGGATAGCAAATAAAAGAATATAATCAAACTAAAAGAAAGAAAAACTAGGGGTATAAGGATATCTCCAATCTCAATCATGAGAAATAAAATATATATAAATATTTCCGGCTTCCCCCCCCTAAAGCACATGAAATAAAAAAGATATATACAAAATAAAAATTAAAAAAAATTGCAGAAGAACAATAATTAATATCTTAACATGGGAAAAACAAATCGGAAAAGGACACACCATCATAGAGGGAATAGGCCACTCTCGAGGGGGCGAGGGGAGTGGCGGATGAAGCTGAGGGCAAGGGAAAAAGAAAAGAGGGGGGAAAGCCTTATTAACCAAATGGAGAAAATAAATAAAAAAAAAAAAAAACAAAATCAAATGGGGCACCAGCCAACTCCACCCCTAACCCCCCCCGCCCCTCTGGAGGTCATTTCGTCCGTCAGTATGTCCGTTGTGAGACAGCTTACGAATCTGGAGTGCTCCAGACGCAACGGAGCAATACCACCGGAAACCGTGGCAGTTTACCCATTCGTGAAATCGAAGAGGGAGAGTAGGAAGCGAGCATCTAAAAATGTCAAAAGTTTAAATTAATTTGGCCCCTTTTAAGTGGTCGGACATGCCACCGCCATACATGCCATACATTCCTGAAGTAGACGCTGCAAAACTACCTCCTCTACCCATAGACCGATGCCATGTTCGTGATTGTCGATGGCAGTAAATTTAAACGCAACACTGACCCTTGAGGGTATACGGAGCAACATTCATAACAACCCTGATCGGACGGAGGAATGTAGGCCAGTAACAAAGGCAGCATTTGGGAGGGACGGACCTTTAAGCTTGACCCGTAAACAAAATGTAAAACATAAAATAAACAAGCCGATAAACTAGCGATCTGTCCACGGTGTCCAGGGCGTACCCGCCTCCAGCCTTAAAGGACAAGTTTCTTTTTTTTTTCAACCTGGACTTATTCTAGGAGTTTATACGTGCATTAACTCACCGGTGAAGTTTCTGCATCACTTTGAGTCCTTCGGAGGATATTACGCTGAGTCGCCCTTCTGTGTTCCTCCAGTAAAATGGCAGAGACGGGGCAGTCACTATGTAAGACATTATCTGCAGTAAAACTCCTTGATTTCACCAATACTTTAAGCAGAATGAACGAATGAACGAGTACTATTGTCCTGTGAGTTCAGATTCAGCTTTCCGTTAGTTATCAGGGCCGCGCGTTCACGATGTGCGCTTCCGTAGTACAGCTGAGAAGAGCAGCTGCTACCCAGACAACAACAAAAGCATAATTTAGGAACTCTGAAGTCACAGGACAGTAGTACTCATTCGTTCGTTCATTCTAATTAAAGCATTGATAAAATGAGGGAGTTTTGGTGCAGATAACGTCTCATAGAGAGGCTGCCCCGTCTCCATGCCCCCCATGATACTGGACGTTCACAGAAGGGTGACTCAGCGTAATATCTTCCGAAGGACTCAAAGTGATGCAGAAACTTTACCGATGATTTGATGCTCGTATAAACTCCTAGAAATAAGGTCCATGTTGAAAAAAAAGAAACTTATCCTTTAAGACTGGAGGCGGGTACGCCCTGAACACCGTGGACAGGTCGCCAGCTCATCGGCTTGTTTATTCTATGTTTTACATTTGGGGGGGGTTGTTAAGGGCTTAGAATTCCTGGGTGCTGAAACTGAGCTTGATGGGGCGGCTGCTAAGGATCAATAGGCCATGACAAAATTGTGAAGGCCTAAGGATCAATAGGCCATGACTTCATCCATACAGACCTGAGCAGACCGGTTTGGTTCTGAGGATTCAGTCATGACACACAGATCAGCTAAACCAAGCTGCACATGAACACAGACCCATGCAGAAACGTTCCCTCCTGTTCTATCAGGTTTACTGTTGTTCTAACTAGTCTTGCTCGGGAGAAGCTGCTGTGTTATGTTCTGTCAGGGTGGAGTCACGCCAGGATAGTCCGGGACCTCGGTCCGATTGGGCGGGGATTTCTGGCTTTCAAACTGCAGTAACCTAAGCGCTAAGTAGGGATGCACAATATGATCGGCCCCCTATTGGTATCGGCCTATATTGGCCTTAAAACTGAATATTGGACAACCCCACCGATATTTAACTGATATTTAACCAATCAGCCGCTGTTTCTAAAGTCTAAAAAAAAGAACTTCTTCTTCAAAAACTTCTTTTTTACAGACTTTAAAACTTCTAAAGACTAGGGGTGGGAAAAAATATTGATACACTGAAATCTCACGATATTTTCATATGCTTATGTCATATTGACATTTAAAAACGCGGTATTAATCTATTTCACTAATGAAATCTTGCGATATTTCATCGTTCCGTTACAAGTTCTTGCAAGAATTCATGAAAATTTTCTGATATTTTCATATGCTGATATCATATTGACATTTAAAAATGTGGTTGATCTATTTTGCTAACAAAATCTCATGATATTTCATCATTCTATTACAAAATCTCGTGAGAATTCATGAAATATTGTGAGATTTTGTAACAGAATGATGAAATCTTTCATGATTTTGTAGGTAAAATAGATCAATATTTCAGTGTATTGATATTTTTCCCACCTCTATGTTCCAAAGTGTTGGAAACGGATAACAAAACTACTTTTTGCAATGACTGTTTTTTTTTTTACTTTAATATCAGTATCTATATCGGTTATCGGCTATGAGTTTTAAGATATTGGCATATCGGATATTGGCCAAAATTCCAATATCGTGCATCCCTAGCGCTAAGCGGACCAAACCGCTGGCTTAAACCACCGTAGTTAAACAACTGCCCACTAGGGGGCAACGCTTCCCAATACAACCACTGATGATGATGAAGATGCCGGAAGAAGAAGAAAAAAATGGACTCCTGGATTAAAGTGGAAATTTATTTGCTTCTTTTTCTCCCTCCATCTCTGTCTACACATTTTGTGTATTGTTGTTGTTTTAACCTCGGCTTCTTCAAAAACATTCTGTTTGCTTTGTTTTCCCTCTGACCCAAACCATTATCTACCCCACTTCCTCCTACTGCTTCTTCTTCTGCTTTATTGTGGTCGACAAACATTACTTCCATTAGGTGCACAGGATAGTCTGATAGTCCGTTTGCAAGTGAATTGAAACCCCGGCTTTCAGGCGGACCAGAGTCGCTTCTCTGGTGCACCAGAGTACAGTTGGTGGTCAGACTGCATCAAACGAAGCGGACTTTCCGAGGAATCGGTCCGTTTGAAGTGGACCAAACAGCCAGAGTGTGAACGCACCCTTAGCCTCCCATGCTATGCTAGCTAGCTTGTTGTAAATGGTTTCTGGGAAAGCTGATAGGCGTAGATCACCAGTCAACAAGCTTGGGGCATGGCATCCTGGTTTATTGTTTTTCACCCCTCAGTGTCAAACCAGTGCCGTCCATCGAGAAAATGAAACAAATGTTTGCAGGAATTGTCTGGATTGCTTTTGTTGGCGCTGCCGTAGTTTGCGGCTGCTTGCCTTTTTATTGTTTTCTCATTAACTATAAAAATGTTTCTGTCATCCATTAGTAAATAAACATATTTATCTTCATACACACATCATCACAGATCCATCCATTTGCTCGCTGCCTATCTGGGGTCAGGTGGTGGAGGAAGCAGCCGGGAAGCTCCGAGTTTTCTTTCCTAGCATCTCGTCATTCAGAGGGATGTTCCCGAGGCGTTCCCAGGCCAGCTGAGAGACATAGAGCCGGATCTACTAAGATCCAGATATGTTTGCAGTAAATTCCCAGCATAATAGGGGATTATCACGCTTACCGGAAGTTCCCGGATTTTGACACTTCCTCTTCCGGGCCATGTTAACGACAGCCGTTCCTGCTCTGTTATACTGTTTAAATCGGATAAACTCCAAACATACTTAAGTTTTCATTCTAGACTGAAGTGATGCTGAGGAAGAAGTGGATCAAAATGACCGATTCGCCGCGGTGAAGGACCGAACTTTATAATAAAACGACACACGTTTGTTTGTAGCCGGCAGACTGCGCAGTCGTGCTAGCAGGTTAGCATTAGCCAGCTCGATGACGTGCCTAACTTTGTGCGGCTGAAAACACACAAGCATCTGAAAGCGTCTCCTTTCTTGGCAGTCCCCAGTTGTTCCACTGGAAACGGGGGGGTACAGACCCGATTTTCAGATGTTTGTGTGTTTTAAGACGCACAATGTTAAGCACGTCAGTAAACGCTAGCTGACTAATGCTAGCATGCTGTGAAGTGCCGGTGTCGTGCCCCACCGGCGACAACACCAGCTTTTGATCCAGTATCACTTCAGTCTAGAATGAAAACTTGAATATGTTTGGAGTTTATACGATTTAAACAGTATAACAGAGCAGGAACGGCTGTCGTTAACATGGCCTGGAAGAGGAAGTGTCAAAATCCGGGAACTTCCGGTAAGCGTGATAATCCCCTATTAAAATAATGAGCAGGGACACATTGAAAACCTGCAGGACTGCGGCCCTGGTA
Organism: Atherinomorus stipes; assembly: GCA_023101725.1. NCBI lineage: Eukaryota > Metazoa > Chordata > Actinopteri > Atheriniformes > Atherinidae > Atherinomorus > Atherinomorus stipes. The sequence continues at coordinate 19,654 of JALJCO010012724.1, forward strand.
GGACCGACCTCGTGGTCCTGGCTGGTTTCTGGAAGACCTCGTTCCCATCCACAGAGGGCTGCGCCGTGACGATCCTGCTTGTTTAGTTTTACCAGACTTGTGAATAAAATTTTGCCAGCACTGTTATGTGAGAAGCTCCAGAAAATAGAAGCAGATCCCTGCACAGATTGCTGCTATTGGCCATCCTGCAGGATAAACAACGGTTTGGTTTCAGCACATTCATGTGCAGAAACAGATAGAAACAACAAAGAAAACAAAAATAAGCTCGGATTTGGGGAATGGCAGATTTAGTACTGGCATTTTTATAAATATTGTTATATTTAAAAAGCACTTAATAATGTGAACTCATACTGGGATTAATTGTGTTGTCATAGCAACCATACAAGTTTAAAGCCAGAGCAGTTCTGGGAACTTTAAATTGATCTGTGAGTGTAGGAGTGTGGTCATGGTTGGAGTTGTGAGAATTTCTTTTCCCTCTTAGCGGGTTGAGCGAAGCCCCGTTGACTAAATTTGGTGGTATGATGGATTTACTCTGGTCAGTGTGGGTGTTTTATTGTTTTAAAACTGTGTATTGAATTATTATTTTTTGGAATAATCTAACCTCCCATAATTCCGCACACCAGAAATGCTTTAATGACTTAGAAGATGAAACAGGCTCATAGGTTTCCTTTGAAACCTGTGAGCCTGTTAGGACTCCTTAACTTGAGCTGCAGACGGTCTTCCTGGCCACAGTGCCCGTGGAGGAGGTCGTTATGGCTCTGCTCTGGCTTCCTGACCCTGGTCATGGATGACATCAGACACTCATTCCTGCACCAGTGTTTCAAACTTCTGCACCGCAGTGAGGAGGCGGAGCTGGCACGGTGTCTTGCTCTGCCACCATCGCTGAGTTACTGCTTTCACAGAGGATTTCAGGGCTGCAGCTTTGCAGATGAACACCGAATAAGAGATACGAGTAGAGGATATCATTAAGCGAACGGTGTCATGGGACAAGCTTCACCCAGAGGTCACTAGTTCATCACAGAGACAAATGAAGCAAACAACCAGAAACGTTTCTCGGTTATAATCAGCATTTAACTCAGTGTGCATGTGTTTGGATTGTGGGAGGAAGCTGGAGTACCCAGAGAAAACCCACACATGCATGAAAAAAGTGCACAGAAAAGCCTGGGCCAGTATCTGCTGTGGAGCAGCAGCACTCACCACCACACTGCTGGGTAGGATTATTTTACTTTCATAATAAATAAATCCATATTACACAAAGTCCACTTTCTCAAGTCCACCTTATAGTACCAAGTCTGACCCCCTTTTTCCTTCAGAACCACCTCAATTCCTGATGTCATAGATCCAACACTGAGTTTATCAGAGATTTTGCTCCATATTGTCATGAAAGCATCACGCAGTTGCTGCAGATTCACGATGAGAATCTCCCGTTCCACCTCATCACGATGAGAATCTCCTGTTCCATCTCATCATGATGAGAATCTCCCGTTCCACCTCATCACAATGAGAATCTCCCGTTCCACCTCATCACAATGAGAATCTCCCGTTCCACCTCATCACGATGAGAATCTCCTGTTCCATCTCATCATGATGAGAATCTCCCGTTCCACCTCATCACGATGAGAATCTCCTGTTCCATCTCATCATGATGAGAATCTCCCATTCCACCTCATCACAATGAGAATCTCCCGTTCCACCTCATCAAGATGAGAATCTCCTGTTCCATCTCATCATGATGAGAATCTCCCGTTCCACCTCATCACGATGAGAATCTCCTGTTCCATCTCATCACAATGAGAATCTCCAGTTCCACCTCATCACGATGAGAATCTCCTGTTCCACCTCATCAAGATGAGAATCTCCCATTCCACCTCATCACGATGAGAATCTCCCGTTCCACCTCATCTCGATGAGAATCTCTCGTTCCACCTCATCACAATGAGAATCTCCCGTTCCACCTCATTATGATGAGAATCTCCCGTTCCACCTCATCACAATGAGAATCTCTCGTTCCACCTCATCACAATGAGAATCTCCCGTTCCACCTCATTATGATGAGAATCTCCCGTTCCACCTCATCGTGATGACAATCTCACGTTCCTCCTCATCACGATGAGAATCTCCCGTTCCACCTCATCGTGATGAGAATCTCCCCGTTCCACCTCATCGTGATGAGAATCTCCCGTTCCACCTCATCACGATGAGAATCTCCCGTTCCACCTCATCACGATGAGAATCTCTCGTTCCACCTCATCGTGATGAGAATCTCCTGTTCCACCTCATCACGATGAGAATCTCCCGTTCCACCTCATCACGATGAGAATCTCCCGTTCCACCTCATCACGATGAGAATCTCCCGTTCCACCTCATCACGATGAGAATCTCCCGTTGCACCTCATCACGATGAGAATCTCACGTTCCACCTCATCACGATGAGAATCTCTGGTTCCACCTCATCTCAATGAGAATCTCCCGTTCCACCTCATTATGATGAGAATCTCCCGTTCCACCTCATCGTGATGACAATCTCACGTTCCTCCTCATCACGATGAGAATCTCCCGTTCCACCTCATCGTGATGAGAATCTCCCGTTCCACCTCATCGTGATGAGAATCTCCCGTTCCACCTCATCACGATGAGAATCTCCCGTTCCACCTCATCACGATGAGAATCTCCCGTTCCACCTCATCACGATGAGAATCTCTGGTTCCACCTCATCACGATGAGAATCTCTCGTTCCACCTCATCACGATGAGAATCTCCCGTTCCACCTCATCACGATGAGAATCTCTCGTTCCCCTCTCTCCACCTCATCACGATGAGAATCTCTCGTTCCACCTCATCACGATGAGAATCTCCCGTTCCACCTTCATCACGATGAGAATCTCCCGTTCCACCTCATCACGATGAGAATCTCCCGTTCCACCTCATCAAGATGAGAATCTCCCGTTCCACCTCATCACCATGAGAATCTCCCGTTCCACCTCATCACGATGAGAATCTCCCGTTCCACCTTCATCACGATGAAAAATCTCCAGTTCCACCTCATCACCATGAGAATCTCCCGTTCTACCTCATCACGATGAGAACTCTCCCGTTCCACCTCATCACCATGAGAATCTCCCGTTCTACCTCATCACGATGAGAATCTCCCGTTCCACCTCATCACCATGAGAATCTCCCGTTCCACCTCATCACGATGAGAATCTCCCGTTCTACCTCATCACGATGAGAATCTCCCGTTCCACCTCATCACCATGAGAATCTCCTGTTCCACCTCATCACGATGAGAATCTCCCGTTCCACCTTCATCACGATGAGAATCTCCCGTTCCACCTCATCACCATGAGAATCTCCCGTTCCACCTCATCACCATGAGAATCTCCTGTTCCACCTCATCACGATGAGAATCTCCCGTTCTACCTCATCACCATGAGAATCTCCTGTTCCACCTCATCACGATGAGAATCTCCCGTTCCACCTTCATCACGATGAGAATCTCCCGTTCCACCTCATCACCATGAGAATCTCCCGTTCCACCTCATCACGATGAGAATCTCCTGTTCCACCTCATCACGATGAGAATCTCCCGTTCCACCTTCATCACGATGAGAATCTCCCGTTCCACCTCATCACCATGAGAATCTCCTGTGCCACCTCATCACGATGAGAATCTCCCGTTCCACCTCATCACGATGAGAATCTCCGGTTCCACCTCATCACGATGAGAATCTCCTGTTCCACCTCATTGATCCAAGGCAGGATGTATCCAGGCTTTTATGATGTTCTAGGTAATTTCTGGTCGCTTACCCACACAGGGACAAGTTTCGGTGATTCTGCCAGCATTGACTGTCATTTGGATGTTTCTTCTATACAGCATCTTCTTCTAAAACAGTCCCTCATGTTAATTTCTCTGTAAACGCCACCCTTTCCCCTCTGTGTGAGGAACCTACCCAACCAATGACACATTCGCCCTGCAGTCCTTTCTCAGCACTGGCTGTCAGTGTTTGCACGAGTGCTGAATTAAACGCAGCGTTTCAGTAAAGTTAAAAACGAACAAACAAACACCAGACCAAATGATCAATAATCCTCAGAAAGGGAAGAAGGAATACTACTGCAGAAAAAAAGATGTGGACGAAAGTGGAGCTGGACATACTGTTGCATGTCCATCTTTCCAACTACATTGTTCTGTTGCCTGGCAACTGGTTTAAATTTTGGGAGGAGATTCATATAAGCTCATGTTGAGAAGCTAACATCTCATGTAATTAAAGATTAAATGAAATCTTCTGTTGTATAATTGAGTTTTCTAGGATAAATCTTTCTACACTGCAGGAATTAGAGGGTTAGATTACTGAATACTACTTACAATATGCATTAAAGGTAAAGGAGTAGACACAGGATGCTTTAGGACAAGTTGATTCTCAGCTATCAGCCTGATCTTACGGATGAAGCAGAGTCATTTTCTCTTCATGTCATCACCTCCAATATAAACTGCTCCATGTGAAGCCCATGTCAACTGCTCTACGTTAACGGACACGTCCAATCACTGCCAGTTGCCTGGAGGCAGGAATGGCACGCTTGCTCACATGGGTTATTGATTGTGTACAGCATAATCAATAACCCATGTGCACCAGTGCTTGCTGGGTCAATGATACAGTCCACATAACTCTGTGGGGAATGGGATGACCACGCGCATGCTATCATTTCCCCCATACCTGCCTTTATATTTATCGACTCTGTTAGAATTAAACCAAGACTGAGTTACAGCTGGTCACCATCAGTTAACCCACTGGATACGGGTTTACAGTGTTACAAAAATTCTCCAAAGAACACTGTCCTGGCTTTAGAGGTCAATCTCATGTGCACTCCACCAGATTTCACCACCCAGAAAATGCTGCCTCCATGCCCTTAAGAAGCAGATCAACCAAGGCCTCCAAGAAAGGACCTCATGAGGTGTTTTTCAAGAAAACTTGAAGTGTGACAAGAATGACTGCAGAGTCTTTATTTACAACAGTGTAGGCCCAATCACAGTTCCCTTAGTCCTTCCTCTCCGCTTTCTGCATTCAGTTGTAGGGAAAGGGTGTCTCAGTTCCGCTAGGACAGAGGGGTAGGGGTATACAGCGGTGTGAAAAAGTGTTTGCCCCCTTCTTGATTTTTTTATTTCTTTGCATTTTAGTCACACTTATATGTTTCAGATCATCAAACAAATTTAAATATTAGACAAAGATAACACAAGTAAACACTAAATGCAGTTTTTAAATGAAGATTTTTATTTTTAAGAGGTAAAAAAATCCAAACCTCCATGGCCCTGTGTGAAAAAGTGATCTTCCCCTAAACCTAATAACTGGTTGTTCCACCTTAGCAGCAACAACTGCATCAAGCGTTTGTGATAACTGGCAGTGAGTCTTCTACAGCGCTGTGGAGGAATTTTGTTCCACTCATCTTTGCAGAATTGTTGTAATTCAGCCACATTGGAGGCTTTTCCAGCATGAACCGCCTTTTTAAGGTCATGCCACAGCATCTCAATGGGATTCAGGTGGGGCTTTGACTTTGACTAGGCCACTCCAAAGTCTTCATGTTGTTGTTCTTAAGCCATTCAGAGGTGGACTTGCTGGTGTGTTCTGGATCATTGTTCTGCTGCAGAACCCAAGTGCGCTTCAGCTTGAGGTCACCAACAGATGGCCGGACGTTCTCCTTCAGGATTTTTTGGTAGAAGCAGAATTCATGGTTCCATTTACCACAGCAAGTCTTCCAGGTCCTGAAGCAGCAAAACAGCCCCAGACCATCACACTACCACCACCATGTTTTACTGTTGCTATGATGTTCCTTTTCTGAAATGCCGTGTTACTTTTACGCCAGATGTAATGGGACCTACACCTTCCAGAAAGTTCCACTTTTGTCTCGTCAGTCCACAGAGTATTTTCCCAAAAGTCTTGGGGATCATCAAGATGCTTTCTGGCTAAACTGAGACGAGCCTTTATGTTCTTTTTGCTCAGCAGTGGTTTTGGTCTTGGAACTCTGCCATGCAGCCATTTTTGCCCCCCAGTCTCTTTCTGATGGGGGAGTCATGAACACTGACCTTCATTGAGGCAAGTGAGGCCTGCAGTTCTTGGATGTTGTTCTGGGGTCTTTTGTGACCTCTTGGATGAGTCGTCGCTGTGCTCTTGGGGTCATTTTGGTCGGCCGCCCCTCCTGGGAAGGTTCACCACTGTTCCATGTTTTCACCATTTGTGGATAATGGTTCTCACTGTGGTTCTCTGGAGTCCCAAAGCTTTAGAAATGGCTTTGGAACCTTTTCCAGACTGATAGATCTCAATGACTTTGTTTCTCATTTGTTCCTGAATTTCTTTGGATGGCAGCATGATGTCTAGCTTTGGAGGATCTTTTGGTCTACTTCACTTTGTCAGGCAGGTCCTATTTAAGGGATTTCTGATGGAGAACAGGTGTGGCAGTAATCAGGCCTGGGTTTAGATAGAGAAATTGAACTCTGCTTCCCAAAGATGTGATAAACCACAATTAATTTATGTTTTAACAGGGGAGGCAATCACTTTTTTACACAGGGCCATGGAGGTTTGGATCTTTTACCACCCTTACTTAAAAAACTCTTCATTCAAAAACTGCATTTTGTGTTTACTTGTGTTATCTTTGTCCCACATTTAAATTTGTTTGATGATCTGAAACATTTAAGTGTGACAAACATGCAAAAAAGTAAGACATCAGAAGGGGGCAAAAAATTTTCAACTGTATTGAAATACAACTGTATTACTGTCCACGCCAGGGAAGGTGCTGGATGATGAAATACTGAAGGACACAAACATCAAACCAGAAAACTCCCACCACATAACACCAGAACACGGAGCATGAGATCCAAGTGCTCTTGGGTTGACCATATTTCTATCAGTCTTCTTCCAGGTCTGACCCGACACTTCTCCTGGCCATTATTCTACTCCAGAGTATATTTTACCCACATGTTGTAGTGGTGATAATATCTTATTTAAACACTGCAGATGACTCAAAGATAGATAGAATACACACACATACACACAAAATAGAAAACACACCATGTGAGCTAATGACTTGTAATCTATATGATAATTCCATAATTTCAGCTCAGCAGGTGATTAACTGATAACTGATGTTGTGCATCCTCTACCTTGCATTCGATTAAGCAAATCTAGAGAATGGATGGATGCTGTGCATTCATTAATCAATCAAAGCAGGATGTCACATTGATGATGAAAAAATAGAATGAGCTGAAGGTAAACAAATCGCTGGGTGAGCTACATCAGGAATGAAAACCAAACAGCAGGCTGTATAATTTGATGAGCTTGTGAACGATTGGATGGGTTAGAGACTTTCATCAGAGGACAGTGAAGAAATGTGACATTCTTAACATGTCAGACAAAAATTACAATCTGTCAACCATCATGATGAATAATGCAAAAAGGAAACGGTCTCAATACAATGCTGAGCTAAAGTGGATGGAAATAGTATTTTGAGATAATGGGGTCTGAAATTCTGATGTTCTTTGCATTGGTTTGAGTCTGTATGCGGCTTATTGATGTAATTCTTGGTTAATGATGAGCATTGGGGTCCAGTTACAAACTGGGACCCCTTCAACAATCACTGGCCTGTATGGAAGCAGATGGACACAGCTGTTGCTGGAAATCTGGAGAAACCAGCCGTCTACAGCTGTGGGTTAACGTTATCAGGCTGATGTTAATGTTTAGTCCAATCTCTGATGACATCAATGCTTGTGTGGTATCCATGACGACCTCCATGTAACGGAAGACCAGCAGCGATGTTGCCGAAGTTTTTATTGATCATCTATCACTGTAGATTATCAGGGCTGCTAAAGAGCACCGCTGATTTTCTGTTACCGAAGTTTCAACGTAGCACTAGACATTTTTTCATTCGATTTTACAAAGAAAATGACGTTAAACATTTAAAAGAACTTAAACAAGACAATACAACGGTTTTCATACATGATAAAGCTTTATCTATGTAGAAAATATTTACATTTGGGATTTTTTTTTTGGACTCGGTAGTGGGGCTGGGTCCTATGGCAAATTTTTGGTATCACGGTTTTATAAAAGGTCCTATCGGTTTTGCAATATATATATATATATATATATATATATATATATATATATACACACACACACACACACACATATATATATATATACTGTATATGTATACACTACTCACAAAAAGTTAGGGATATTTGGGTTTTTGTATGATGTCAGAATGAACCTAAGTAGTGTATATGTATATATATGTAAGGGCATATGTATACATATGTAAAGAGCGTGATTACACTATGAAGCCCCTCATGTAACACGGTGAATTTTCTCACTTTTTCTTTAACACACAGTACTTTTGAGTTCTTCTGCAGGTCCTGCAGCTCTGGAGTCACAGCTGCCATCATAACAGCTGCACACTGGTTGCTACCATTGTAAGAATAGTGAATAAGATGCTACCTCTTTGAAAATAATAGATCCACATTGCTGCATCTTTGGGATAGTTTATAAAGAAGCTATCATGAAATGAAATGAAAAATACTTTATTCATCCCCGAAGGGAAATTCAGTATTGTAAAAGCTCACTTTTTTTTATTATTATTATTATTATTTTTTTAAAAACAAAAAAGTCAGTCAGTCTTGTTCTTTAGGGTGATGGTTGCTGGTAGGAATGAATTTCTGTATCTCTCCGTCCTACAGTGAACCTGACGCAGCCTCCCACTGAACACACTCTGTTGATTCTTCACCGTGTTGTGGAGAGGAGGAAGAATCCTCCATCATCTTCATCAGCTTGTGCAGCATTCTTTTTTGAACGATCAGCTCCAGCTGCTCCAGAGTTCTCCCCAGCACAGAACCAGCGTTCTTGATCAGCTTGTTTAGTTTCTTCAAGTCTCTGGTTCTGATGCTGCTGCCCCAGCAGATGCTGCAAAGCTGATTGCACTTTCTACAACAGACTTATAGAAGATCTGCAACATCTTGGTGCAGACGTTGAATGATCTCAGCTTCCTTAAGAAGTAGAGTCTGCTCTGACCTTTCTTGTAGATGTAGTCACTGTTGCATTTCCAGTCGAGTCTGTTGTCCAGCTGAACTCCAGGTATTTGTAGTTCTGCACCACCTCCACCTCCTCTTCCAGGATGTAGACAGGACTATGCTGCTTATTCTTGCTCCTCCTGAAGTCAACAATCATCTCTTTAGTCTTGCTGGTATTTAAGATGAGCTGATTGTTACCATTTCACAAACTGACTGACCAGTTCCCTGTACTCGGCTCTTGTCCATCACTGATACACCCCACAACTGCAGAGTCATCAGAGTATTTCTGCAGATGACAGGACTCAGAGTTGTACTGGAAGTCTGAGGTGTACAGTGTAAAGAGGAATGGTGAGAGTACAGTTCCTTGTGGTGCTCCAGTGCTGCTGACCACCATCTCAGACACACAACCTTTCAGTCTCACAAACTGGTCTGTTTGTGAGGTAGTCGTAAATCCAGGTGGTTGTGGAGGATCCACCTGGAAGTTATGGAGCTTCTCACATAGCAAAGCAGCTGAATAGTATTAAAGGCACTTGAAAAATCAAAGAACATGATCCTCAAAGTGCTGCCTGACTGGTCCAGATGAGAGTGGGCTCTCTGAAGCAGGAAGATGATGGCGTCTTCAACCCCAAGCCCATTACGATATGCGAACTGTAATGGGTCCTGAAAGGTATTCACTTGCTTGTTGAGGTGAGTCAGTAAGAGTCTCTCCAGGACTTTCATGATGTGAGATGTCAGAGCAACTGGTCTGTAGTCATTTGGTTCAGCTGGTTGTGGTTTTTTAGGGACAGGAACAAGACAGGATGTCTTCCACAGCACAGGAACTCTGTTCTGTCTCAGGCTGGTGTTAAAAAGGTGCTGGAGAACCGGACATAGTTGTTCTGAGCAGGTCTGGAGAACTCTGGGACTGACACCATCTGGACCTGCAGCCTTGTTCCAGTTCAGTTTCTCTAGTTGTTTCTTGACCTGGTCACAGGAGACAGTCAGGCTGGAGGTGGAGACAGAGGAGGTCTCAGGATGTCCTGATGTGGAGGCGAAAGAGGTCTCAGGATGTCCTGATGTGGAGACAGAGGAGGTCTCAGGATGTCCTGATGTGGAGGGAGAGGAGGCTGTGTCCAGGTCCATGACTGAGGTGCAGGGTGACAGAGTGGAGGTGGGACAGGAAAGCTGTGGGCTCATGGAGGGTGTGTGGTGTGTTGGGTTGTCGGCAGGGGGGGAACTGAACCTATTGAAGAACATGTTCAGTTCGTTAGCTCTGTCCAGACCTCCATCAGTCTGGTCCCCCTTTAGCTTGAAGCCAGTGATCTTCTTCATTCCCGACCACACATCCCTCACGTTGTTCTGCTGGAGCTGCTCTCCAACTTCTTCCTGTCGTCCTCCTTCACTTCTTAGTCTGTGTTTTCAGTTGTTTTTGTGTGGTCTTCAGTAACTCCCTGTCTCCATCCCTGAAAGCTTTCTTTTTGATGTTCAGCAGCTTTTTCAGGTCACTGGTGATCCAGGGTTTGTTATTGGGGAAGCACCTCACTGTTCTTGTTGGAACGATGTTGTCCACACAGAAGTTTATGTAATCTGTCACACACTCAGTCATGGTGTTGATGTCATCTCCATGAGGTTCACAGAGGACATTCCAGTCTGTGGCCTCAAAGCACCCTCTCAGAGCATCTTCAGCCTCAGTAGACCAGGTTTTAATCGTCCTCCTAATGACTGGTTGCTGCTGAACGATGGGCTTGTAGGTGGAGGTGAGAAGAACCAGATTATGATCTGATCTTCCTAAAGGAGGCAGGGCAGAGGAGCTGTATGCATTCTTTGTATTTGCATAAAATAAGTCCAACATCTTATTTTCTCTGGTGGAGCAGCTGACAAACTGCTGGAAAGTATGTAATCTAGCAGAGAGGGAGACGTTGTTGAAGTCTCCAGAGATCGCCATGAATGAGTTTGGATGCTGTGTTTGTAGTTTAGCCACGACGGAGCTGATGACATCACAGGCTGTCTCTGGTGCGGTACCTGGTATTATATAAACCGCTACCAGAATAACACAGGCAAACTCTCTGGGTAAATAATATGGACGGAAACTCACAGCTAACAGTTCGATGTCTCTTGTGCAGATCTTCTCCTTGACAGTGACGTGTCCTGGATGGCACCAACGCTGACTGACCAGCACTGCAATTCCGCCTCCCTTTAGCTTCCCGCTGAGCTGTTTATTTCGGTCTGCAGGGACCGTCTTGAAGCCGTGTACAGACGCATTACAGTCCGGGATGTGTTCATGCAGCCAAGTCTCGGTGAAACACATGATACTGCATTCTCTGTACTCTTTCTGAGACCTTGTTAGCACTTCAAGCTCGTCCATCTTGTTAGCTAGCGATCTCTCGTTACCCATCACAACAGTTGGAAGAAACGGTTTAAATCTCCACCGTTTTTCTCTCTGCCTTACCCCTGCCCTGCATCCTCTTGTCTTTCTCCTTAACTCCACTGGGATTTGAGGTGTTATTTCGCTGAAAATCTTGATTTGGGAGAGTTTTAACAGTTGATCTCTGTGGTAAACAATTTTTCCGTTGCTATGGATACACATCATAACAAGCAGTGAAAAAAGCCAAATATACGGGGAAAAATCTCCCAAACATCATGCGTCAGGTTCTGGTTGTTGTCTGGGCTATTCAACGGTATGGCAGTATATGCTATACACCCCCCCCCCCAGGAATAAAAATCGCCTTTTAAAAACTGCATTTTGTGTTTACTTGTGTTATCTTTGTCTCACATTTCAATTTGTTTGATGATCTGAAACAAGTGTGACTAACATGCAAAAAGTAAGAAATCAGGAAGAACACTTTTTCACACAATTGTACATCATTTAAATGCTCCACTTGTATAACAAAGGCTGCATTCACTGCAGCTCGAGTTTTTGAATATTTGTGACTCATTTCTGATTTTTGAATGTCAGTCTAAAAGGCAAAAATCTGATTTTTCATATCCGACCCAGGCCTCTTTCATATGTGGTCCAGAACCAGGAAGGAGAACCTCCATCAGAACCAGGACTAGGTTTAGGGAGGTGGATTATATTTCTCGGTTGGATTCTGTCTCACGACCGTCCCGCTGGATGTTCAGTGATCTCATGCTATAAAATAACCACATATTCTTCTTGTTTACAAGTCAGTTACTTGCTGGCAACTGACGTAGTGTCCTGCAGCCCCCACCCCCTCCCCCCCCCCAACCCGAACTACATGCACTGACCACTCTCCCTCAACCCCTTTGCCTACGTTGTATTCAACCAATCACAAGGCACTCCCCCCAAAGCCGCTCAGTCTCAGAAGTGATTACAAACTCTCTGATGTTGGTTGCTAAGCTAACCTGAACATACCGGAGATAAAGACGAGTCCAAGTCCTCGTGCCAGGTCCACTTCGGATATGGAATCTTCATGCCCCACTTCCTGACAGCTTAATAACTTCACGTCATCTTTAATCTAGTGGAATCATCTCATTACACAGAAGCAGAGTCCAGCGCCTCCAGAGATCCTGTAGCTGCTGGCTCCGTGTCTCTGAGAGGGACATGAACCCGTCCCTGTCCCTGTCTGATGAGGGACATGAACCCTCTGTCCCTGTCTCAGTCCCTGCAGACGGGAGGTACCTGTCCCAGTGCAGTGATGGTCAGCCATCAGCTGGTGTTGGAGCCAGCGGTTTACGGAGTGGATCCGGAGTTCACTGAGTCTGGAATGGAGCCCAGACCAAGTCCCCGTGTTCACGGTTAATTGCATGATGTAATCGTGAGTGATGGAGGTTACGGCGGGTTGGCAGGATCAGTGTGTGACTCTGAGTGTGTGTTTGTGTGCCTTCATCTTTGCGTATTTTTAGTCTGCTTATTATGAATGTTTCCAGGGTTAAGCTGTGACTTCAGAGATGTTGCAGATTACGTCCTTTCTCATGTCTCATGTATTATGGATAAGAAACCACATCCAGCAGCCAACTGGCACGTCCTCTCATGAAGAAGCCGAGTTTCAGCTGTCTTCTCATCACTCATTCATCCAAGTCTTCAAACTCAGCATTAAACTGCTGTAGTACAGATGGAAAACTGGAGAGGTTCTAAAAATGGAAAGAAAGTTGATTTTATCACAGCTAATTCATCAACACCAGTGAAAATGATGCTCTTCATAACTGTATGATTTACACCATCATTGGTTCACGAGCATCCAAGGATTCATGGTGACATTAGACCCGATGAAAGTCCAGCTTTGTCCTGTCTTAAAGGAATAGTTCACCCACAGAATGATGGTCCTTCATTTTCTATTCCCCCTCATGCTGAGAAAGACTCTGGAGCACTTTTTTAATATCTCAAATGCAGCCGGAGATTCAGGTTTTTTTTTCGTTATCCGCCGACTTTCATGTAATGGAGTTCAGCAACAACTGAGCCAAAAAGGTCTATAAAAGTTCACAAAACTTGTCAACATTCCTCCATACTGCCTGTCCAATGTAATCCAAGTGTCCTGAGTGGGTAGCGTCCAGAATTTACTCCAAACGACATCACTGAGTATATTTTAATTGCTTAAACAGAATACATGTAGCTGCTGCAAAGCGCATCCATGAGAGTTCATGACACTATGGAAGCCGCTGCGTTCGGCGCCTGCTCTGCCGATAATGCAAGCGTGGAAGAAGAAATTCTCTGCTTACTTTGTGCTAAGAGCGACAGAGCTGCAGACAAACACAAGAGGGGTTGATGTTGATTTAAAACAAAGAAAGAAAGAAAAAGTCTTCCGTAGTGTCATGAACTCTCATGGGCGCGCTTCGTGGCAGCTACATGTAGTTACTGTTTAAGCTCTAAAAATCTACTAAATGATGTCGTTTCCAGTAAATTCTGGGTAGACTTGGATTTCATTGGACGAGCAGTATGGAGGAATATTGACAAGTTTTTGTGGACTTTTATGGACCTTTTTGGCTCAGTCGCCGGTGAACTCCATCATATGAAAGTTGGCAGATAATGAACCCCCCCCCCCCCCCCCCCCCCAGATCTCAGGTTGGGGACTGCTGGTCTACAGTATTTGCCGTTTACCAGATCTGACCCCAGCTATCGGAGTGGCTGATAAAGCAGCTTCTCCACAATCATTCCCACATATTACACCTGATGTTCCTTCCCATCAGCGCCCTGATTTCAGTTCCATAAAAGCTGGAGAACATCTCACAATCTGAAGCCAGCATGTCTCAGAAACAAGTCCTCCAGTCAGGTGTACTGCAGGGTCATTGGCCGAAGCCTTGCCCATCTACCTTGAACCATCTTCTGGTTCCAGTCCTTCTCTGTCCTGGACTCCAGAGATGCTGGTTGTGGAATTAAATGAGAATTTGTTGTGCAAAGAGAAAATAAGATACCACGAATATTTGTGATTATTTCAGGTTTTGCTTGAAGCATCTTTGTAGACTACAGCTCTCATCACGAGTGATATGCATCACCAGCTGCCCAAAGTACGCTACTATGGTGATTTTGTTTCTCGGGCACATCACTGCTGGTTCCAAGGACAGGACAGGAGCATGGACAAAGCTGGAAACCTCTGTCACCACATGTAAGTCAGGACATGGGTGAGAGTCAAGCGCGCCTACCAGCCAAAGGGACATCCCTGTAGCCAAGTTACCAGGGCATGTGATCAATCAGAGGCATGGTGACAGGACCCCACACTGCCGCAGTAGCTTTATTCTGTTGGTCTTCAGATCATCTTAAGAGTCTTCCCTCTGGGATGAGGCCTTGCAGACCAGTCTGATGCAGGCTGGGGTGTACTGTACGGTCTGAGCCCTGGCAGGCAGACCTGACACCTGGAACCTCTGCAGGGTACTTGTAGCACTCATACGTCCATGTTGCAAAGCCAACCTCTGGATGGGACAGCAGGAATGTGGACCGAGACGAGGCCGGCTCTTCTAAACTTCTGCACGGTCTCAGCCGCCGTGCTGCTGCTCGTCCAGGTCGATGGGCCTGGACGAGCCACGTTCCTGCTGGATGTGACAGCAGGAACATGGACCGAGACGAGGCCGGCTGTGAGTGGAACCTTCTAAACTTCTGCACGGTCTCAGCCGCCGTGCTGCTGCTCGTCCAGGTCGATGGGCCTGGACGAGCCATGTTCCTGCTGGATGTGACAGCAGGAACGTGGACCGAGACGAGGCCGGCTCTTCTAAACTTCTGCACGGTCTCAGCCGCCGTGCTGCTGCTCGTCCAGGTCGATGGGGGTCTCCTTATAGCCAGAACCGTCTTTTCTTTTGTGCAGGACCTCAGAGTTCTTCACCATGATGTTAAGCTTCCAGTAATCAGTATGACAGGGAGAACAGCAAATCTAACGCACCTGTTCTCCGTTCACACCTGAGACCTCGCAACAGTAACGAGTAACAGGACACTCAGGAGAAAGCGAGATTAATAGTGTCCAATTTAGTCATTTTCATCACTCACTGCATGAACATAATGTAAAACTGTCCTTTACACACATGAACTTTGATGACATCACCGTTAGGACTGATGCGTTAGTAATCAGGTTTTATTTTCCTGGTTAATCACCTTCCCCATCAGCTCATCATTTACTCCCATCGCCTCCTGTTGTCAGGGAAACGAACAAATGAAAGTAAAGAACCTGCTGTGTGGATTTCTCTGTCGTGATCAGCTGGTTTTACCTCGTGTTCCTCCCAGTGGCAGCGTAGCTCGTTGACCTGGTCGTCTATAAACCCGCTGGCACATCCTCAGCCCAGAGTGGAGGGTGCATGGGAGGATGGGCGGCCTGCTTTTCATACCAGTGGAGATTGTCTGAAGGTATTTACACAGTTGGGGTAAAATCTGCCGAACTCACTCACCAGCAGCGAGTATAAATCATGTTGTCAGCGCGCGGGGTTGGTTAAGGTCGGCCTGTCAGTCTCCTGGTCTTAAAAAAGTCTTGACTGGAGCTGCGGGGGAAACAGACACGGTGCAGTGGAGGTTTGTCTCGTCTTCGTCTGACAGAGGGTCAGTAGACCTGCAGGATTTCTGGGTGTCAGATAAGACCATTACTAAAATGTTTGTGAAGGAGCACTTCCTGGATTCAGTTGTAGCTCTTTGGATGGGGCAGCATGAACTGATGAGCAGAAAGAACTCCAAGGCACTCTCTTAAAAAAGAAAAGCCTTTATTTCTATGGCATAGACCTTAATGCAGCTGTATCAGCTTTTTAAACGTTCCAAAAGTCAACTACAGGCATTTATAAGCTAAATATTTTCCTCTCACCGTGAAACTAATTTGGTGTTAGATATTAGTTTTTTATGCGTCTAAGTTTTACAGGGAAGTAAAACGTCTTACTGCATTGCACCACTGAACCTCTTGACCAATCTCAACATTTTTTATGCCCATTTTATGACGTCGCCCCAGAACAGACAGATTCTGAAGGTAACAGAATTGACCTATGGCTAAGCCCCGCCCCCCCCACTAACTGGGAAAAAAAAAAATTGGGGGAGGGGGGTAATATGAAATTTGGGGGGAAAAAAGGTTATAAAAAGGGAAAAAGGGGGGGAAAAAAGAGAGAGAAATAAAAAAAAAAAAAAAAAAAAAAAAAAAAAAAAAAAAAAAAAAAAAAAAAAAAATTAAAGAAGTCAAAAGGGGGGAGAAGAAAGCGGGTGGAGATCTTAAAATGAGTCGTGTGTCTCTCTCACAGATAGTGCGGCGGCTGTTGTTGTGTAAAAAAAGGAATAATTAAAAAAAAATAAATAAAAGGGCGGGGGGGGGGAGGTCGGGGGGGGGAGAAGAGAGGAGGGGGGGTTGTTAATATAGATACTGAAACCCGACACTACGACAGAGCGTCATATTATGTTTAACCAGTACCAAAAAAAAAAAGTATAATTAGTGGTTAGCAATTAAATAAAAGTAAGGGAAGGAAATTATATATTTATTTCAAGCAAAGGGAAAAAAAGAATGCTTGAAAGGAGATCTTTACCCTAGAACAGAAGAAGAATCTTATTCATTTTATCCATTTTCATTGAAGTTGGGTTTTGCGGATAACTTTGGTTGATGGGATGATGTGAAAAGGAAAAAAAAGGCTTCACCCTCATCTAAAGGAATATAGAATTGAATTAATTTACCACAACACAACAATTATATAAAAAAAAAAAAAAAAAAAAAAAAAAAAAAAGGAATAAATAAACAATAGGATAGGAGAGAAGGGGGGGGAAGGGGGGGGGGGTGGTGGGGGGGGGGTTGAATTGTTTTTAGCACCGGCTTCATCACTCATGTGGACGTTATTTGTTTATGGATAATCAGACTCGGATCGATGGAATAAAACAGAGCAGCCTGTTATGGAGCTGTATGCGCTCGACCCAGAGTCTGATATGGAGTTTGAAGTACACGTAGTACCACAGAAGTACCACAGATGCTGAAAAGTAAGTACATTAGCTGACAAGTCATAGGCTAACAGTTAGCATTGAGCTGAGAGACATTTTCACTCACCGGTGCTGTTGTCTGTCCGTGAGGCGTTTTTATGGTGGAACTGCGTCAGGTTTCAGAAGTAATCCCAGAGAAAAAACAGTTTACTGCCCGAGATTCATGAAGTTGTCAGGAGTGAAGTTCACACACAAAGTTGAGGCTTTTTCTGCTCCTGAAGATGAAATCTAACCACTTCTGGAGTCGATTCATTGTCCAGGACAACAAATAAACTCCCACACATAACACAAGTCACACTGCACAACCACGTTTTTCCCAACTTGCCGTCCTTTAGATATATATATATATATGTAAAAAAAAAAAGCTTTTCTTCTGAACTCTGGATCAAACGTCTGTTAGCTGACGGCTGTTTGTCTCTGAGGAAATCTTCCTGCAGGTGTTGGTTTCTTCCTCAGAGAGTGTGTATAGGTCAGGATTCTCCTCCAGTTTCTCTTCAACAAAGAGAGCGTCTTGCTACAATGCTGCGCATGCGTATTTGTGGCTTCATGATTGGTGCCACCTCGTTACGTACACCGGTGGTCAGTCAGTCGTGTTAGGGAGCTAGAGCTTGGCCTGAATATTCATATATATACACTCACATTTGCACAAATGAAGAAGAAAACAACTTAAATGAAGTTTTTATGAGGAAATAACAGTAACATGCTGAAAAACTCTTAAGGGTTGAATATGGAACATTTTTATTAAAAGCTATATTTTTTCAAAAATAATACCTCCACAGGTCGTTTGGGGGTGTACAGAATGAAAGTACAACATTTCCCAGCAAAATTATATTTTTCCTATAAATTTACGTTTATAAGCCAAAACACGCCGCCATTGCAGGTTGCCAAATACGATCTCTGTGTGGAAACAATATTTCGGTCATAGTCAGGCTGGTTCAGGGGAAAACCGTGGAGACGACGAGTGAAGCAGCTGCTTCAGAGCCCTGGAGATATTGTTATCTGTTTCTGAGGAGGAGTGACCTGAGAAGAGCAAAACCTGGAGTAAATTTAGGTGAAGACTTCACTAAATGGACCCACATAAACGTTTTCCACGGAGTAAAACACTGAAATGGCGACTTTCCTCCTGGATCGGTAAGCTAGCTTGTTTGCTAACGTGGCTAACGTTAGCTGTCAGTTATAAACTCCTCTGTGTTACGTGTTGGACATGCTGCAGACTGCTGGACATGCTGCAGACTGTGGGACATGCTGCAGACTGTGGGACATGCTGCAGACTGTTGGACATGCTGCAGACTGTGGGACATGCTGCAGACTGTTGGACATGCTGCAGACTGTTGGACATGCTGCAGACTGTTGGACATGCTGCAGACTGTTGGACATGCTGCAGACTGTGGGACATGCTGCAGACTGTTGGACATGCTGCAGACTGTTGGACATGCTGCAGACTGTTGGACATGCTGCAGACTGTTGGACATGCTGCAGACTGTTGGACATGCTGCAGACTGCTGGACATGCTGCAGACTGTGGGACATGCTGCAGACTGTTGGACATGCTGCAGACTGTTGGACATGCTGCAGACTGTTGGACATGCTGCAGACTGTTGGACACTTGCGTATCGGCAGATTCTGGCATCCCAGCAGCTGGAGTTGTTTTTCTGCCGTTGGAACTACAACCTAGACACACGTGATGTCGCTGTTCTGTCCGTATTCCATATTCAACCTTTAAGTCCATTTTTCACGATACGACTCCTATAAAATCTACCATGCTTCAGCCCACTGGTCCTCATCAGGGAGTCAAACTCATAATCAGGTTCAAAGTGTCTATAAATGTCTAGAGGTGGAGTTCAATAGAAAGTTCCATCATATGCGGTGAATTCCACTAAATAGACACTTTTAGGGCCGTCACAAACGATTTAGAAAATCGATTAGTCACCGATTATTTTGTTGATTAATCGACTAATTGGATCATGCAAAAATTGCAGCATATTTACAGAACCAGTCAAAATTTTGGACACTTCAAGCAGACAAGGCAGTGGAGGGTACAGAGGCAATTTTGAGAGGAAAAACAAAGCTTATAATCAATGAATGATTAGTCGATTATGAAATTAGTCACTGACTAATTTAATAGTCGACGATTAGTTGATTAATCGACTAATCGTTGCAGCCCCAGACATTTTGAACTTGATTAATCAGTTTGACTCCCTGATGAAGGCCAGTGGGCTGAAACGCGTTGGATTTTAAGCTCATGACTTTCCCATACAGTAGAAACAAAGGCACTTACTTTTTTTTTTAAGGGAGACTGCACTCTGTTCTCTTCAGCTTTACTACAGTTTACTCTCCTGCGGGTATCTTTATGTTTATCAGTCTGATAGTCACCACGAGCGAGGTCAGGTCAGACCCGTCAAACCTGCCCCCCGTCCGTTAAAACAGTCAGAACGTGTCCGGCATCGTTGTATCTAACCCCGCACACTGAAAAACTCAAATCTTACCAAGTATATTTTTCTAATTTCTAGTCAAATTATCTCACCACACTCAAAACAAGAAAAAAATTACCTCAGGAGAAACATTTCAGTGAGATACAAGACCTTGTTTTAAGACAAATGCATCTTATTTCAAGAAATCTGATGAAGAAATTTTACTTCTTCTATTGGCAGAATTTTTTTGCTTATTACAAGCAAAAAAAATCTTGGCCACTCTTGAAATAAGCGAAAAAAGATTTTATTTTTGCTTATAATACACACAAACAAAATTCTGCCAATAGAAGAAGCAAAATGTTCTTCATACGATTTATTGGAATAAGATGCATTTGTCTTAAAACAAATTCTATCTCAGTGAAATGTTTTTCTTTAGGTATTTTTTCTTTTTTTGAGTGTGATATTTTGACTAGAAATGAGAAAAATACTGTATACGTGGTGAGATTTGAGGACTTGCAGTGCAAAGATCAGTCTCCGTTCTGTTTTTATGGACTTCCAAAGCTTCCTGACCTTTAAGGACAGTAGGAGCACGACGGCGTCCATTAAAGTGAAATAACGAGGAAATACTGCTGCTTAATTCCTGATGTCCATTTTCATTAAGCAGAAAAGCGTCCGTGAGTCTGGAGAAGTATTTTCTCGTAACATTCAGACTTCAACTTTCCTTTTTTGTTATTCTGAAAGTTTTCTTGGGTTTTAATGAGTCAGCATCCTGAGATGGAATCTCGTTAGGGAAGTTTTACTCAAGTCTTCCTCACTCAGGTATCTGTTAAAGCGACTCCTGGCGCCGGTGCGGGACATCATGGAGGAGGAAGAGGAGGGTGCTAACCCCGCTGCTGGGGTCAGACACGGTGGTAGCTCCAGGTGGAAGCCGACCTCCAGACCTGCAGCTGATTCTCTGAGCGGTTTCTCGGCTCCCCCCTCAGGCCTTTCTCCTCCGGGCTCTCTGAATATGTTGGGAGTTGAGTAAATGTCATTTTTCTGGGAGATAATTGGATGTGAGAAGGCAGCGGGAGGATTTCTGAGCACGCTTCACGCTGACAGTCTGCCATCCAGGTTAACATCTGATGACATCAGCAGTGCTGCGCCTGGAAATCCAGA
This sequence comes from Atherinomorus stipes, assembly GCA_023101725.1. Lineage (NCBI taxonomy): Eukaryota > Metazoa > Chordata > Actinopteri > Atheriniformes > Atherinidae > Atherinomorus > Atherinomorus stipes. Next base: position 40,627 of record JALJCO010012724.1, read on the forward strand.
GCTGGATGCAGACGTCCTGTCATGTTCGTGGAGTTTTCCGAACGAGGAGCTCCTCTACCCCCCCTTTACCCTCTTCAGGCGCATTATATGTGTAAATTTGGGACTGTGTTACTGAGCTGCATCTGCCAGCATTTGTTTGGCCTTTTATGAAGAGCTGAGGATGAAATGTGGTGAAGATGACAACGGAGAGATGGTTCACATCAACAATGCTGTTCAACATCCCTCAGAGGCCTTTTTATTGGAGATTCCTGCTAAGCAGGAACAGAAACCAGCGACAACGCTGGTAACTGCAGACTGGTCATCATGGGAAAATATTTATACAGTCATTTATTAAAGTCGCCACTGATAAATGTTGATGCTGCCATTTTAGCTTTTATTATTGAGACTAGGGATGCACGCTATTGGAATTTTGGCCGATATCTGATATGCCGATATTTTAAAACTCATGTGGCTGATAACTGATACCGATATTAAAGCTAAAAAAAATAAGCAGTCATTGCAAATAGCAGTTTTGTTATCCGTTTCCGACACTTTGAAAAATAGGGATGGGAAAAAATATTGATACACGGAAATATCCCAATATTTCCATATGCCGATATCAAATGGATATCTAAAAACGCAGTGTTGTTCTATTTTACTTAAAAATCTCTTGAGATTTCATCATTCTGTTACAAAATCTCACGATATTTCACGAATTCTTGTGAGATTTTATAACAGAATGATGAAATATCGCAAGATTTTGTTAGTAAAATCAATCGATACAGGGGCGGTGATTAGCTCAGTTGGTTGAGCAGCCGCCCCATGAACAGAGGCTACAGTTCCTCAGCGCAGTCGGCCCCGGTTCGATTCCCGGTCGAGGTCCCTTTGCTGCATGTCACTCCCCACTCTCTCTGCCCCTTTCCTGTCACTGTACACTGTTGTATAAAGGCCACTAGTGCCCAAAAAAATCCTTAAAAAAAAAAAAAAAATCGATACCACGTTTTTAAATGTCAATATGATATCAGAATATGAATATATCACAATATTTCAGTGTATCGATATTTTTTTCCACCCCAGTCTTTAGAAGTTTTAAAGTCTTTAAAAAAGTTTTTAAAGAAGTAATACCTGGGCACTACATTCAGCCATCTTCTGACGTGGGATAACCACAGCTGCAACAGCTGGCCTGGCCTCCAACAGTGGCAACAACGTCGACTCTTGCAGGCTCTGCCTCAGTTGTTGGATTTGTTGTGGGGTTCGCTCGAACACAAAAAAAAAAAGCCAGGCACGGTTGGTTGTTGTCAATACAGGAGGGTCCCAAGATAAAGTTATAGGGGATCAACAGCTGCCTTTTGATTCTCCGTGAGAATGCAGACATTCCTCATCATCTGTCGTGAGCTTAATGGAGAAAGTTGAGACCACATGATTAACTACAGAAAGATGTGCATCTTTTCTGGTCAAGCATACAGCATGTTACAGTTTCAACCCAAACAAACCCAGACAAATGATGCAAATATTGCAATGTTGTAAAGCTTGAATTTACATACATACATTTTTGTTATTGTGCTGGTTGAGTATCTGAACTATTTCACCAGGTACAGAGTAATCACAGGCTGCAGCTGTTTCACTGTTTAATTTATAATTCACTCATTCTAAAACAGCTTGATTTGTCTAAAATGAACATAGATCAAGTCATGAATGCATTCATGTTCTCAAACTAGGCTTTACTTTACTCCTTTTTACTCCTTATCAATACCTGGCTTTACCTTTCCATTTGACAACAATTCCCCCTGCCCATAATGTATTTACTGTAAGCCCCATAAACAGATCATCTGTCATTGAGCAATTAACAGCTAATGTACACTTCCAACTTTTTTTTAAACCATAGATCACATGTAAAACCGAATCAGCTGAAATATTAACGTTTTATATTAATCTGATTTTAACAACAGGCCTTATTGTATTTATCTACCGAGCTCTGGATACATAAGGCGGACAGGTAGACCGCAGTGACGTCTAACCACCGATGCAGTCAAGTCTGCCTGTGGTAGCACCCGCTAGCTAGAGAACGCCGGGACTGGCTGATTCCTGCAACCCGCTCGCCCTACAGAACCGAATCCCCGATCTAAACCAATCTATTAAACTGAAATTTGGAAAGCATGCAGGGCTAGTTTTTGGTTATATTTGTAATTTAAAATCTGATATCTCCTCTGACTCCTGATGCTAGATAGCTAGCTAGCCATCGACTTAATAGAAACCAGGGTCCATATTCACTAGAGCTTCGTGTAATCTTTATAAGTTTTGATTGACACGTGTTTATTTACTCCTAAAATATGCAAAGGATGAGTTAAAACGATGTTTAGTGAAGCAACTCACCTCAGTTTGGTGCGCCATGGCTGACAGACGTCCGAGAAAGACTCAGTGGCGTCGCTCTTCACTCTGATCGGTTGACCTATGATGCCCCAGCAGGTTCACTGTGATTGGTTGTGTGCTTGCAACAGCAGATTCAAGAAGCTGTAATGGCTAAACTGAGGTTGTAATGCAAGATTAACACATGCAAAAAATAAATGATTACAAATAAACTATCAGTGATAATTTGTCAGCTGTAATTTTGTTTGTGTAAAACTATGTGAACACACCAGTAAATAGTTTTCTGTGCATTCACATTTAAAGCAGATTTGTGTGAAAATTCTCTGCAGGTGAAGATTGGACGTACAAGTGTAATTTTCTTCTACAAGGTATTAGATGATATTTCTTTTTGTGCAACTTCAAATTCAGTTTGTGTGTGTGTGATTTTTCTTTACAGCAGAACATTTTGGCATACAAGTTCAGATTTTTGTGGTGCAAATTCTCACATTGCATTCTTCAAGATTTCACATTAAATTCACAAGTTCATTCATTTTGGCACATATTTACCTTCATACCAGACCCTTTTTTAATGACTAAGTTTTGTGTGGAAATGAGAGGAGTTAAAAACTCAGTCTGCCTGTATGAGGCTGAACTAGCTCAGTTTGATCAGACCGTGTCTTTATATCATATCATTCAATCTGTTCGTCATCGTAGAGCCTCTGACAGAAAACATCCTCAGACATTTATGACTCATCTGACACTGGTGCAGAAAACATGAAAAATAACCCGTGTTGCATCAGAATGCACCTGCTTTACATGCATTTATTAGAATAATCATAGATTATTAGATCTGATTGAGATTTTTCTTTTCAGTGGAAATACACTTCCTGGCCAAAAAATGGTCATAAACTCTAACATTTGGTTGGAGCCTTTAGCTTTGGTCACGGCAGCGTTCGCTGTGGCATTGTTTCCGTGTTACATGTCACACTCGGAAGAGCCGGCTTCCAGTTTTTTAGGAGATAGCAGTACTTTGTTTTGACCTGCCACTATGGAGGCCATGCAGCCAATCAGATGTGAGCATATGGGTTTGTACAAATGTATGAGAACAGAGAGGAAAGCTATGTTCCACTCAAGGGGCAAACTCCGCCTCAGAACAGTGAAGCTCGCTTCCTCGTTGTAAATAGTGTAATCCTCCCTTCATCCACTAGGGGCTGGCTCCAAGAGCGAGCAAATCCCCATAGACTCCCATGTTAAAAACGCCAACTTCACAGCAGAAATAAACAGGTTTACAGCCTGGTTCAAAAAATCATTTTAGGTTTATTAGGTCAAGTTTACCTTCATGTCAACTGTGAGGGGGGTGAATTCTTTTATAACTCATTCGTTTAGATGTTATTTATTCTTCAAATTACACATAATTAAGGGCGTGTCCTTATGATTGACATGCGGCAGACCGGAAGCTCCGCCTGCCGACCGGAGGCTCCTAGTTAGCTCCTTCTTTGCTCTTAATAAGGTCTCAGTTTGTTACAGAGTCGCACAACGGCGGTGTTTAGTCAGCGAATTGCAAGTCTAAGCATGTCTTACCTTAACCATCAAATAAAAAAAAAATAAATAAAAAGTTTGTACATAGAATAAACACAGAGTTTTTAGGCCTCTCATAAAAATACTGAATTCAAAAATTATTTTGTCACACAAACCATTAATTAGATGCAAAATTAAGGGGAAGTATAGGGCCACAAAAATCTTAAATTAAGAACTGTTCGGGGGTCGAAAGAGCCGGCTCTCTGAAAAGAGCTGAACTTCCATCACTACTGCAGATTTATTTCCTTCCAGTGTTGCATTCATGTTTCACCAAGATCTTGATGATGATGGTAAAGTCTTACCGCTGCTGCATCACGTCACCTGCCTCTCCTTACCCGTAGATACTCCGCCCCGCTCCCCACGGAGCAGCAAACACGTTGCTATTCAATGAGCTGCAGTCCAAATGATCCGAACGGCTCTGCTGACGTACGGCCTCTGCGTTGCACTGCGCACAATTTGCAAAGCCAGTCCAATTTTCTGCTCTGTTGGCCGCATCAATCCCCGCAGCTCAGATTCCACCAAACAGGAACGTGAACACGGACTACGTCCAGATTGTCAAAGTAAACACATTGCGACTCCAAACGTAATATACATGAAAAAGCAATGAATAAAATCACCCCCAAAATTGGAGTTTTCCACCATGTTTTACATCAGCCTACGTACATTATCGGCTTATGAACAAAAATGAACTATGGAAAACATGAAATTCCCCAACGTAAAACACAGGCCCAGGGCCCACGCCCACGTGGGGCCCACTGTGAAGAAAAAAGCAGAATCGGATCAGAAGCTCCGCTTGGCAGGATTACATAAAAGTACCTAACTGCAGTTACAATGGCCGACAAGGGCGCCGCCATACATCTAATCCATACAGGAAGCCTCATGTGGAAGTTGGTTAAACTCAGCTAAGAGTATCGATCTGCAGCTTGCAAACAGATGTGTGGGGTGGACTCGGGCGGTTAGGGGAAGGGTCGGGGTTAGATTTTAGGGAATTACCTAAAGAAGAAACTTCCGCTTGGGATTTCCAGCATGGATTGGATATATGGCGACGTATCGTGACGGCAGTTGGGTCCCTCTCGGAATACATGCTTCGGTCCTCCAGCCAGTAGGGGGCCCCCTGCTGGTAGGGGGCCCCTGAGGACTAACTGACCATGAATACTACAGAGCAGCGGCTCTCTCAGTGGAGAGTTTGTATCTAGACTGGTCGTCTGGTGGAGAACTCATGAAAGCGGCCCCACCACCACCTCTGGGTCTGGCCACCATCAGCACCTTTCAAACTGGATGTTGTTGATGAAATAATATGAGGTACGTTAACTTACGTTCTTAGAATTAACGTGCATTGCCAAATTACCGTAACGCTTCGACCACTTACGCTATTGATGTAATTTCAACAGATTCTTAAAGCTGAGAAGTGCAGCTTTGCGCTGATATGCAGAACATTGCGGTAAAGACACCGGTGTGTGCGCTGTGTGAAGTTGTGCAGCGGTGGGAAACAGGATTGGGGAGAGTCCAAATAGTGAGTGTATCGCCATGTAGTATTTTCTTTTTTTTGTGAATAATAGCGTTTTTTGGAAGCTTGTTGTGTCGTGTGCACAGATTATATCACAAAGTGAAGGTTTAAAAATGACGAGACAATGTAGAAAAATACTTAATGTTGTCATCCTGTGATAGAAAATAAAGTTTCTCATTTCATGAGGAAGAAAAGAGCTCCTGCTGGATTTGTGGATGAGGATGAGCAGCAGTTGTAAATAGTATACAAAAGCAAACGGTATACACTAGATATTTATTCTCACATTTGTAGCACTATTTAAATTCAAAAGCTGGGGCAATTTTTCTTATTTGTCTAAAACTGCTCCATTTTTTTCTATTTATTACTTTACTGTCTTATATATCACTTTTATTTATATTATCTAGTACTAATAAATTTCTTGAGAGACTTAGTGATTTGAATTTTTTCTTGAAAAGGGGGCAGAAGAATTCACACAAAAGACAAATGTCTTTGCAGAAACTGTATGTGTCTCTGTAGGAAATTCATGATGTGAGATGTGAGGACAACTGGTCTGTAGTCAGCTGGCTCTGATAGTTTTTAAAGACATAAGAGAAGGACAAAGAAACACAGAGATGGGAGGAAGACAAAGACTGAAAAGAAAGTCCAGGTATTTACATCTGCCATGAAGTTTGACCACAACGTAGTGTCTTGTTGTTGTTGCTGCCAGCTGAGAAATGTTGTATTACAACGATGCGGTGTGAAATCTGTATGATGGACATTATATGCGATGTCCTTTTGGTTGTGAATGGAGGGGCCCTTCAAGACTTTGTGCCCAGGGGCCCCTGCTTCCTTAATCTGGGCTTGATCATGACAATAAAAAAAAAAAGGGGGGGCTGAACTCTGCTGTCTGCGTCCTCGTGCAGCTCATGTGTGCTGGGTTTGCTCTTCACCAAACTTTACACATGTGCATTATTGTGAAAGGCCATTTGATTCGTGTCATCAGAACATGTCACAACAACTTCAGGGCCAGATGGATGGAGAGACGCTGATTGTTCTCGTGCATGCTCTGGGTGTATGTAGTAGGCGTTGCACTTCCCAACGATGATTGCTGCACCAAGCGGAGAATGTGGCACCTAAGGGTACCCTGATGCTCCTCCACTCTGGAACAGAGTCCAATCTTTATGGTCCCTAGCAAATTGAAGCCTTTTTTCCAGTTATTCTCACTGATGAGTGGTTTTCTTACGGCTACACAGCAGTTCAGTCCCAAATAATCCCTTGAGTTCCCTTCGCATTGTGCGTGTGGAAATGCTCTTTCACTATCAAACATATCCCTGAGTTCTACTGTTGTTTTTGCTCCATTTGATCTCACCAAACATTTAAGTAATCGTCGATCACGATCATTCAGGATTTTTTCCGGCCACATTGCCTCCTGGAAGACGATGGTTCCCCACCATCCTTCCAGTTTTTGATAATGTGTTGGACAGTTCTGAACCCAGTTTTAGAAGTTTCTGCATCTCCTTAGATCAGTGCTTCTAAAAGTATTTACAGTGTGTACCACCTGAGAAAACATGGAGCTGTCCAAGCCCCACCATCATGACCAACCTGTACATACAGGAGTGAAGGCTGACCCTATAGTTATGGACTATTCACAGAAAAGACCATCTTACTAGTGGGACCAAAAACACACCTATCTTTCATTTCATATCTGTAGTGATGATAGTATCTTTGTGCTCAACTTTATTTTGTTCACACTAGATACATTTTCTTTGCTTTACACCTGCTGTTTTGTGCTGTGATGACATGTGTGAGGTTTTTACTCTAACATGCGTTTTTGTTTTGAAGCTGGGGCAGAGAAAAATTCTCATCCATCATAAATGAGAAGGATGATGTATTTTCTTCATCAGGAGAGCTGAGCCATAACTTCCCCTCTGACCTCTGATTTTTAAAATTCCAACTGTGAGGCTTAGCTAACGTCCCAAAAGACTGTTTGTGTGCATCTTCACCCCGTGAAGCAGAATCTTTTTTTCAAATTTAGCGTTTTCTCTCCAAGATATGCCCAAATTCACCTGATCCTCCTCATTTATGATGTCTGTGATGGTGCCCAAGGCCCACACATCAAATCTTCATCATCCACCGCCCACAACGAGGGTTAGCACAGCAACTGTGTTGAAAATCCAAATTGAAGCATATTTTGCGTAGAGAAAGCATATCAGAAGGAAGCTCCTGCATAACGGGGGTGACCCGTGTTCTTCTTGTTTTGGACCCCACCTACACTTGAACTGTGTGTTAGTTTTAACTGCTTTAACTCATCAGTGTGTGACTGGATCTGAACTGGTGGGTTAACATGTGCGATGTATAACCAGCTTCGTAGGGTGCTGGTCTTCCTGGATTTATTTGAGAATAGAATAATGATTTCTTTATTTCAGACTCACTGGTTTTAGCTCGAGTGAGTTTGTTTCAGTCCACTTGCAAACTTACATTGTGTTGAAGTTGAAGTCTTTTTTATTCGAGCTTCTTTTACACTTAATTTCTCTAAATAATGATTTTCCTTCAAGGAGTTAGCACAAGGAGCATTAATGAACCTCAGTGGTGTTTCTCTTTCTCTGCTGCACATTCTCTCCTCGACTCCTCCACATAATCTAATAGATCATGCCTGATTGACAGGCGGGCTGCTTTCATTTCAGTGGGTGGTGAGTTATGTAAGGAGGAGCGATGATGGAGGCATGCTTGCCCTCTGTGCAGCTCTTCCCATGCAGCCCTGGACATCCAAGCCAGGCTACTTATCTCTGGAGCTGCAGGCCTGACCCCCAAACGCTGAAACAATGTGAGATTTTCTTCCTGTGCTGGTGTGTGAAGGTCACCTCAGAGATCCGAAGCTCGTTACCATGTTGTCTGTGCTTCATTGCTTTAGTTTAGAGACTCATATTTGTTCCAGTAAATTAAATGTAATCAAATGAACTCGTAACTTGGTTGTATCTTTTCTCGGCTGTCTATGAATTTGGATAAACTAGATATTTTCTCTGAGATAGTGCATGAACGCGGTCCAACATGAAGGTTGTAAGAATATGTTTGTGGGAGAGAAAAAATGGCATGTGTTCCTGTGCAAGCTGCTGGAAACTTCCTCAGAGCGGTTGGGCCATATTGACAAGATAAAATTCTACAGTTCCACCTCATCACGATGAGAATCTCTCGTTCCACCTCATCACAATGAGAATCTCACGTTCCACCTCATCACGATGAGAATCTCCCGTTCCACCTCATCACGATGAGAATCTCTCGTTCCACCTCATCACGATGAGAATCTCCTATTCCACCTCATCACGATGAGAATCTCCTATTCCACCTCATCACAATGAGAATCTCTCGTTCCACCTCATCACGATGAGAATCTCCTATTCCACCTCATCACGATGAGAATCTCCTATTCCACCTCATCACCATGAGAATCTCTCGTTCCACCTCATCACAATGAGAATCTCACGTTCCACCTCATCACGATGAGAATCTCTCGTTCCACCTCGTCACGATGACAATCTCTCGTTCCACCACATCACGATGAGAATCTCTCGTTCCACCACATCACGATGAGAATCTCTCGTTCCACCTCGTCACGATGAGAATCTCTCGTTCCACCTCATCACGATGAGAATCTCACGTTCCACCTCATCACGATGAGAATCTCCCGTTCCACCTCATCACAATGAGAATCTCTCGTTCCACCTCATCGTGATGAGAATCTCCTGTTCCACCTCATCGTGATGAGAATCTCCTATTCCACCTCATCACGATGAGAATCTTTCGTTCCACCTCGTCACGATGAGAATCTCCTATTCCACCTCATCACGATGAGAATCTTTCGTTTCACCTCATCACGATGAGAATCTCCTATTCCACCTCATCACGATGAGAATCTCTCGTTCCACCTCTTCACAATGAGAATCTCTCGTTCCACCTCATCACGATGAGAATCTTTCGTTCCACCTCATCACGATGAGAATCTCTTGTTCCACCTCTTCACAATGAGAATCTTTCGTTCCACCTCATCGTGATGAGAATCTCTCGTTCCACCTCATCACGATGAGAATCTCTCGTTCCACCTCATCACGATGAGAATCTCTCGTTCCACCTCTTCACAATAAGAATCTCTCGTTCCACCTCATCACGATGAGAATCTCTCGTTCCACCTCATCACGATGAGAATCTCCCGTTCCACCTCATCACGATGAGAATCTCTCGTTCCACCTCATCACGATGAGAATCTCCCGTTCCACCTCATCACGATGAGAATCTCCCGTTCCACCTCATCACGATGAGAATCTTTCGTTCCACCTCATCGTGATGAGAATCTCTTGTTCCACCTCTTCACAATGAGAATCTTTCGTTCCACCTCATCGTGATGAGAATCTCTCGTTCCACCTCATCACGATGAGAATCTCTCGTTCCACCTCATCACGATGAGAATCTCTCGTTCCACCTCTTCACAATAAGAATCTCTCGTTCCACCTCATCACGATGAGAATCTCTCGTTCCACCTCGTCACGATGAGAATCTCTCGTTCCACCTCATCACGATGAGAATCTCACGTTCCACCTCATCACGATGAGAATCTCCCGTTCCACCTCATCACAATGAGAATCTCTCGTTCCACCTCATCGTGATGAGAATCTCCTGTTCCACCTCATCGTGATGAGAATCTCCTATTCCACCTCATCACGATGAGAATCTTTTGTTCCACCTCGTCACGATGAGAATCTCCTATTCCACCTCATTATGATGACAATCTCCCGTTCCACCTCATCGTGATGAGAATCTCCTATTTCACCTCATCACGATGAGAATCTTTCGTTCCACCTCGTCACGATGAGAATCTCCTATTCCACCTCATCACGATGAGAATCTTTCGTTTCACCTCATCACGATGAGAATCTCCTATTCCACCTCATCACGATGAGAATCTCTCGTTCCACCTCTTCACAATGAGAATCTCTCGTTCCACCTCATCACGATGAGAATCTTTCGTTCCACCTCATCACGATGAGAATCTCTTGTTCCACCTCTTCACAATGAGAATCTTTCGTTCCACCTCATCACGATGAGAATCTCTCGTTCCACCTCATCACGATGAGAATCTCTCGTTCCACCTCTTCACAATAAGAATCTCTCGTTCCACCTCATCACGATGAGAATCTCTCGTTCCACCTCATCACGATGAGAATCTCTCGTTCCACCTCTTCACGATGAGAATCTCTCGTTCCACCTCATCACGATGAGAATCTCTCGTTCCACCTCATCACAATGAGAATCTCTCGTTCCACCTCTTCACGATGAGAATCTCTCGTTCCACCTCATCACGATGAGAATCTCTCGTTCCACCTCATCATGATGAGAATCTCTCGTTCCACCTCTTTACGATGAGAATCTCTCGTTCAACCTCATCACGATGAGAATCTCGTTCCACCTCATCACGATGAGAATCTCCTGTTCCACCTCATCACGATGAGAATCTCTCGTTCCACCTCTTCACAATAAGAATCTCTCGTTCCACCTCATCACGATGAGAATCTCCCTCGTTCCACCTCATCACGATGAGAATCTTTCGTTCCACCTCATCGTGATGAGAATCTCTTGTTCCACCTCTTCACAATGAGAATCTTTCGTTCCACCTCATCGTGATGAGAATCTCTCGTTCCACCTCATCACGATGAGAATCTCTCGTTCCACCTCATCACGATGAGAATCTCTCGTTCCACCTCTTCACAATAAGAATCTCTCGTTCCACCTCATCACGATGAGAATCTCTCGTTCCACCTCGTCACGATGAGAATCTCTCGTTCCACCTCATCACGATGAGAATCTCACGTTCCACCTCATCACGATGAGAATCTCCCGTTCCACCTCATCACAATGAGAATCTCTCGTTCCACCTCATCGTGATGAGAATCTCCTGTTCCACCTCATCGTGATGAGAATCTCCTATTCCACCTCATCACGATGAGAATCTTTTGTTCCACCTCGTCACGATGAGAATCTCCTATTCCACCTCATTATGATGACAATCTCCCGTTCCACCTCATCGTGATGAGAATCTCCTATTTCACCTCATCACGATGAGAATCTTTCGTTCCACCTCATCACGATGAGAATCTTTCGTTCCACCTCGTCACGATGAGAATCTCCTATTCCACCTCATCACGATGAGAATCTTTCGTTTCACCTCATCACGATGAGAATCTCCTATTCCACCTCATCACGATGAGAATCTCTCGTTCCACCTCTTCACAATGAGAATCTCTCGTTCCACCTCATCACGATGAGAATCTTTCGTTCCACCTCATCACGATGAGAATCTCTTGTTCCACCTCTTCACAATGAGAATCTTTCGTTCCACCTCATCACGATGAGAATCTCTCGTTCCACCTCATCACGATGAGAATCTCTCGTTCCACCTCTTCACAATAAGAATCTCTCGTTCCACCTCATCACGATGAGAATCTCTCGTTCCACCTCATCACGATGAGAATCTCTCGTTCCACCTCTTCACGATGAGAATCTCTCGTTCCACCTCATCACGATGAGAATCTCTCGTTCCACCTCATCACGATGAGAATCTCTCGTTCCACCTCTTCACGATGAGAATCTCTCGTTCCACCTCATCACGATGAGAATCTCTCGTTCCACCTCATCACGATGAGAATCTCTCGTTCCACCTCATCATGATGAGAATCTCTCGTTCCACCTCTTTACGATGAGAATCTCTCGTTCAACCTCATCACGATGAGAATCTCGTTCAACCTCATCACGATGAGAATCTCCTGTTCCACCTCATCACGATGAGAATCTCTCGTTCCACCTCTTCACAATAAGAATCTCTCGTTCCACCTCATCACGATGAGAATCTCTCGTTCCACCTCATCACAATGAGAATCTCCTGTTCCACCTCATCACGATGAGAATCTCCCGTTCCACCTCATCACGATGAGAATCTCCCGTTCCACCTCATCACGATGAGAATCTCTCGTTCCACCTCATCACGATGAGAATCTCTCGTTCCACCTCATCACGATGAGAATCTCTCGTTCCACCTCATCACAATGAGAATCTCTCGTTCCACCTCATCACGATGAGAATCTCTCGTTCCACCTCTTCACGATGAGAATCTCTCGTTCCACCTCATCACGATGAGAATCTCTCGTTCCACCTCATCACGATGAGAATCTCTCGTTCCACCTCATCATGATGAGAATCTCTCGTTCCACCTCTTTACGATGAGAATCTCTCGTTCAACCTCTTCACGATGAGAATCTCGTTCCACCTCATCACGATGAGAATCTCCTGTTCCACCTCATCACGATGAGAATCTCTCGTTCCACCTCTTCACAATAAGAATCTCTCGTTCCACCTCATCACGATGAGAATCTCTCGTTCCACCTCATCACGATGAGAATCTCCCGTTCCACCTCATCACGATGAGAATCTCCCGTTCCACCTCATCACGATGAGAATCTCTCGTTCCACCTCATCACGATGAGAATCTCCCGTTCCACCTCATCACGATGAGAATCTCCCGTTCCACCTCATCACGATGAGAATCTCCCGTTCCACCTCATCACGATGAGAATCTCTCGTTCCACCTCATCACGATGAGAATCTCTCGTTCCACCTCTTTACGATGAGAATCTCTCGTTCCACCTCTTTACGATGAGAATCTCCCGTTCCACCTCATCACAATGAGAATCTCGTTCCACCTCATCACGATGAGAATCTCCTGTTCCACCTCATCACGATGAGAATCTCTCGTTCCACCTCTTCACTATGAGAATCTCCTATTCCACCTCATCACGATGAGAATCTCTCGTTCCACCTCTTCACAATGAGAATCTTTCGTTCCACCTCATCGTGATGAGAATCTCTCGTTCCACCTCCTCACGATGAGAATCTCTCGTTCCACCTCATCACGATGAGAATCTCTCGTTCCACCTCTTCACAATAAGAATCTCTCCTTCCACCTCATCACGATGAGAATCTCTCGTTCCACCTCATCACGATGAGAATCTCTCGTTCCACCTCTTCACAATAAGAATCTCTCCTTCCACCTCACCACGATGAGAATCTCTCGTTCCACCTCATCACGATGAGAATCTCTCGTTCCACCTCATCACGATGAGAATCTCTCGTTCCACCTCATCACGATGAGAATCTCTCGTTCCACCTCTTCACAATAAGAATCTCTCGTTCCACCTCATCACGATGAGAATCTCCCGTTCCACCTCATCACAATGAGAATCTCTCGTTCCACCTCATCGTGATGAGAATCTCCTGTTCCACCTCATCGTGATGAGAATCTCCTATTCCACCTCATCACGATGAGAATCTTTTGTTCCACCTCGTCACGATGAGAATCTCCTATTCCACCTCATTATGATGACAATCTCCCGTTCCACCTCATCGTGATGAGAATCTCCTATTTCACCTCATCACGATGAGAATCTTTCGTTCCACCTCATCACGATGAGAATCTTTCGTTCCACCTCGTCACGATGAGAATCTCCTATTCCACCTCATCACGATGAGAATCTTTCGTTTCACCTCATCACGATGAGAATCTCCTATTCCACCTCATCACGATGAGAATCTCTCGTTCCACCTCTTCACAATGAGAATCTCTCGTTCCACCTCATCACGATGAGAATCTTTCGTTCCACCTCATCACGATGAGAATCTCTTGTTCCACCTCTTCACAATGAGAATCTTTCGTTCCACCTCATCACGATGAGAATCTCTCGTTCCACCTCATCACGATGAGAATCTCTCGTTCCACCTCTTCACAATAAGAATCTCTCGTTCCACCTCATCACGATGAGAATCTCTCGTTCCACCTCATCACGATGAGAATCTCTCGTTCCACCTCTTCACGATGAGAATCTCTCGTTCCACCTCATCACGATGAGAATCTCTCGTTCCACCTCATCACGATGAGAATCTCTCGTTCCACCTCTTCACGATGAGAATCTCTCGTTCCACCTCATCACGATGAGAATCTCTCGTTCCACCTCATCACGATGAGAATCTCTCGTTCCACCTCATCATGATGAGAATCTCTCGTTCCACCTCTTTACGATGAGAATCTCTCGTTCAACCTCATCACGATGAGAATCTCGTTCCACCTCATCACGATGAGAATCTCCTGTTCCACCTCATCACGATGAGAATCTCTCGTTCCACCTCTTCACAATAAGATCTCTCGTTCCACCTCATCACGATGAGAATCTCTCGTTCCCCTCATCACAATGAGAATCTCCTGTTCCACCTCATCACGATGAGAATCTCCCGTTCCACCTCATCACGATGAGAATCTCCCGTTCCACCTCATCACGATGAGAATCTCTCGTTCCACCTCATCACGATGAGAATCTCTCGTTCCACCTCATCACGATGAGAATCTCTCGTTCCACCTCATCACAATGAGAATCTCTCGTTCCACCTCATCACGATGAGAATCTCTCGTTCCACCTCTTCACGATGAGAATCTCTCGTTCCACCTCATCACGATGAGAATCTCTCGTTCCACCTCATCACGATGAGAATCTCTCGTTCCACCTCATCATGATGAGAATCTCTCGTTCCACCTCTTTACGATGAGAATCTCTCGTTCAACCTCTTCACGATGAGAATCTCGTTCCACCTCATCACGATGAGAATCTCCTGTTCCACCTCATCACGATGAGAATCTCTCGTTCCACCTCTTCACAATAAGAATCTCTCGTTCCACCTCATCACGATGAGAATCTCTCGTTCCACCTCATCACGATGAGAATCTCCCGTTCCACCTCATCACGATGAGAATCTCCCGTTCCACCTCATCACGATGAGAATCTCCCGTTCCACCTCATCACGATGAGAATCTCCCGTTCCACCTCATCACGATGAGAATCTCCCGTTCCACCTCATCACGATGAGAATCTCCCGTTCCACCTCATCACGATGAGAATCTCTCGTTCCACCTCATCACGATGAGAATCTCTCGTTCCACCTCTTTACGATGAGAATCTCTCGTTCCACCTCTTTACGATGAGAATCTCCCGTTCCACCTCATCACAATGAGAATCTCGTTCCACCTCATCACGATGAGAATCTCCTGTTCCACCTCATCACGATGAGAATCTCTCGTTCCACCTCTTCACTATGAGAATCTCCTATTCCACCTCATCACGATGAGAATCTCTCGTTCCACCTCTTCACAATGAGAATCTTTCGTTCCACCTCATCGTGATGAGAATCTCTCGTTCCACCTCATCACGATGAGAATCTCTCGTTCCACCTCATCACGATGAGAATCTCTCGTTCCACCTCTTCACAATAAGAATCTCTCCTTCCACCTCATCACGATGAGAATCTCTCGTTCCACCTCATCACGATGAGAATCTCTCGTTCCACCTCTTCACAATAAGAATCTCTCCTTCCACCTCACCACGATGAGAATCTCTCGTTCCACCTCATCACGATGAGAATCTCTCGTTCCACCTCATCACGATGAGAATCTCTCGTTCCACCTCATCACGATGAGAATCTCTCGTTCCACCTCTTCACAATAAGAATCTCTCGTTCCACCTCATCACGATGAGAATCTCTCGTTCCACCTCGTCACGATGAGAATCTCTCGTTCCACCTCATCACGATGAGAATCTCACGTTCCACCTCATCACGATGAGAATCTCCCGTTCCACCTCATCACAATGAGAATCTCTCGTTCCACCTCATCGTGATGAGAATCTCCTGTTCCACCTCATCGTGATGAGAATCTCCTATTCCACCTCATCACGATGAGAATCTTTTGTTCCA
Organism: Atherinomorus stipes; assembly: GCA_023101725.1. Lineage (NCBI taxonomy): Eukaryota > Metazoa > Chordata > Actinopteri > Atheriniformes > Atherinidae > Atherinomorus > Atherinomorus stipes. Next base: position 56,855 of record JALJCO010012724.1, read on the forward strand.
CCTCGTCACGATGAGAATCTCCTATTCCACCTCATTATGATGACAATCTCCCGTTCCACCTCATCGTGATGAGAATCTCCTATTTCACCTCATCACGATGAGAATCTTTCGTTCCACCTCGTCACGATGAGAATTTCCTATTCCACCTCATCACGATGAGAATCTTTCGTTTCACCTCATCACGATGAGAATCTCCTATTCCACCTCATCACGATGAGAATCTCTCGTTCCACCTCTTCACAATGAGAATCTCTCGTTCCACCTCATCACGATGAGAATCTTTCGTTCCACCTCATCACGATGAGAATCTCTTGTTCCACCTCTTCACAATGAGAATCTTTCGTTCCACCTCATCACGATGAGAATCTCTCGTTCCACCTCATCACGATGAGAATCTCTCGTTCCACCTCTTCACAATAAGATCTCTGTTCCCCTCATCACGATGAGAATCTCTCGTTCCACCTCATCACGATGAGAATCTCTCGTTCCACCTCTTCACGATGAGATCTTGTTCCCCCTCCGATGAGACTCTCGTTCCACCTCTCACGATGAGAATCTCTCGTTCCACCTCAGAAGTGCGAAGGATGGCGTCCCTCATATGAGGTTTCGTTCTCTTCGATGAGTCTCTGTTCACCTCATCGAGGTCTCTGTCCCCTCATCACGATGAGTCGTTCCCCCACAATAAGTCTTCGTTCCCCTCTCACGAGAGTCTCTCGTTCCCCTCATCACAATGAGATCTCCTGTTCCCCTCTCACGATGGTCTCCCGTTCCCCTCATCACGATGAGTCTCCCGTTCCCCTCTCACGATGAGTCTTCGTTCCCCTCATCACGATGAGTCTCTCGTTCCCCTCATCCGATGAGTCTCTCGTTCCCCTCTCACGATGAGAATTCTCGTTCCCCTCATCACGATGAGATCTCTCGTTCCACCTCTCATGATGGTCTTCGTTCCCCTCTTTCGATGAGAATCTTCGTTCAACCTCATCACGATGAGATCTCGTTCCACCTCATCCGATGAGATCTCCTGTTCCACCTCATCACGATGAGAATCTCTCGTTCCACCTCTTCACAATAAGAATCTCTCGTTCCACCTCATCACGATGAGAATCTCTCGTTCCACCTCATCACAATGAGAATCTCCTGTTCCACCTCATCACGATGAGAATCTCCCGTTCCCCCATCACGATGAGAATCTCTCGTTCCACCTCATCCGATGAGAATCTCTCGTTCCACCTCATCACGATGAGAATCTCTCGTTCCACCTCATCACAATGAGAATCTCTCGTTCCACCTCATCACGATGAGAATCTCTCGTTCCACCTCTTCACGATGAGAATCTCTCGTTCCACCTCATCACGATGAGAATCTCTCGTTCCACCTCATCACGATGAGAATCTCTCGTTCCACCTCATCATGATGAGAATCTCTCGTTCCACCTCTTTACGATGAGAATCTCTCGTTCAACCTCTTCACGATGAGAACTCTCGTTCCACCTCATCACGATGAGAATCTCCTGTTCCACCTCATCACGATGAGAATCTCTCGTTCCACCTCTTCACAATAAGAATCTCTCGTTCCACCTCATCACGATGAGAATCTCTCGTTCCACCTCATCACGATGAGAATCTCCCGTTCCACCTCATCACGATGAGAATCTCCCGTTCCACCTCATCACGATGAGAATCTCTCGTTCCACCTCATCACGATGAGAATCTCCCGTTCCACCTCATCACGATGAGAATCTCCCGTTCCACCTCATCACGATGAGAATCTCCCGTTCCACCTCATCACGATGAGAATCTCTCGTTCCACCTCATCACGATGAGAATCTCTCGTTCCACCTCTTTACGATGAGAATCTCTCGTTCCACCTCTTTACGATGAGAATCTCCCGTTCCACCTCATCACAATGAGAATCTCGTTCCACCTCATCACGATGAGAATCTCCTGTTCCACCTCATCACGATGAGAATCTCTCGTTCCACCTCTTCACTATGAGAATCTCCTATTCCACCTCATCACGATGAGAATCTCTCGTTCCACCTCTTCACAATGAGAATCTTTCGTTCCACCTCATCGTGATGAGAATCTCTCGTTCCACCTCATCACGATGAGAATCTCTCGTTCCACCTCATCACGATGAGAATCTCTCGTTCCACCTCTTCACAATAAGAATCTCTCCTTCCACCTCATCACGATGAGAATCTCTCGTTCCACCTCATCACGATGAGAATCTCTCGTTCCACCTCTTCACAATAAGAATCTCTCCTTCCACCTCATCACGATGAGAATCTCTCGTTCCACCTCATCACGATGAGAATCTCTCGTTCCACCTCATCACGATGAGAATCTCTCGTTCCACCTCATCACGATGAGAATCTCTCGTTCCACCTCATCACAATGAGAATCTCTCGTTCCACCTCATCACGATGAGAATCTCTCGTTCCACCTCTTCACGATGAGAATCTCTCGTTCCACCTCATCACGATGAGAATCTCTCGTTCCACCTCATCACGATGAGAATCTCTCGTTCCACCTCATCACGATGAGAATCTCTCGTTCCACCTCATCATGATGAGAATCTCTCGTTCCACCTCTTTACGATGAGAATCTCTCGTTCAACCTCTTCACGATGAGAATCTCGTTCCACCTCATCACGATGAGAATCTCCTGTTCCACCTCATCACGATGAGAATCTCTCGTTCCACCTCTTCACAATAAGAATCTCTCGTTCCACCTCATCACGATGAGAATCTCTCGTTCCACCTCATCACGATGAGAATCTCCCGTTCCACCTCATCACGATGAGAATCTCCCGTTCCACCTCATCACGATGAGAATCTCTCGTTCCACCTCATCACGATGAGAATCTTTCGTTCCACCTCGTCACGATGAGAATCTCCTATTCCACCTCATCACGATGAGAATCTTTCGTTTCACCTCATCACGATGAGAATCTCCTATTCCACCTCATCACGATGAGAATCTCTCGTTCCACCTCTTCACAATGAGAATCTCTCGTTCCACCTCATCACGATGAGAATCTCTCGTTCCACCTCATCACGATGAGAATCTCTCGTTCCACCTCATCACGATGAGAATCTCTCGTTCCACCTCATCACGATGAGAATCTCTCGTTCCACCTCATCATGATGAGAATCTCTCGTTCCACCTCTTTACGATGAGAATCTCTCGTTCAACCTCTTCACGATGAGAATCTCGTTCCACCTCATCACGATGAGAATCTCCTGTTCCACCTCATCACGATGAGAATCTCTCGTTCCACCTCTTCACAATAAGAATCTCTCGTTCCACCTCATCACGATGAGAATCTCTCGTTCCACCTCATCACGATGAGAATCTCCCGTTCCACCTCATCACGATGAGAATCTCCCGTTCCACCTCATCACGATGAGAATCTCTCGTTCCACCTCATCACGATGAGAATCTCCCGTTCCACCTCATCACGATGAGAATCTCCCGTTCCACCTCATCACGATGAGAATCTCTCGTTCCACCTCATCACGATGAGAATCTCTCGTTCCACCTCTTTACGATGAGAATCTCTCGTTCAACCGCATCACGATGAGAATCTCGTTCCACCTCATCACGATGAGAATCTCCTGTTCCACCTCATCACGATGAGAATCTCTCGTTCCACCTCTTCACAATAAGAATCTCTCGTTCCACCTCATCACGATGAGAATCTCTCGTTCCACCTCATCACGATGAGAATCTCCCGTTCCACCTCATCACGATGAGAATCTCCCGTTCCACCTCATCACGATGAGAATCTCTCGTTCCACCTCATCACGATGAGAATCTCCCGTTCCACCTCATCACGATGAGAATCTCCCGTTCCACCTCATCACGATGAGAATCTCTCGTTCCACCTCATCACGATGAGAATCTCTCGTTCCACCTCTTCACGATGAGAATCTCTCGTTCCACCTCATCACGATGAGAATCTCTCGTTCCACCTCATCACGATGAGAATCTCTCGTTCCACCTCATCATGATGAGAATCTCTCGTTCCACCTCTTTACGATGAGAATCTCTCGTTCAACCTCATCACGATGAGAATCTCTCGTTCCACCTCATCACGATGAGAATCTCTCGTTCCACCTCATCACGATGAGAATCTCTCGTTCCACCTCTTTACGATGAGAATCTCTCGTTCAACCTCATCACGATGAGAATCTCGTTCCACCTCATCACGATGAGAATCTCTCGTTCCACCTCATCACGATGAGAATCTCCCGTTCCACCTCATCACGATGAGAATCTCTCGTTCCACCTCATCACGATGAGAATCTCCTGTTCCACCTCATCACGATGAGAATCTCTCGTTCCACCTCATCACGATGAGAATCTCCCGTTCCACCTCATCACAATGAGAATCTCTCGTTCCACCTCATCACGATGAGATTCTCTCGTTCCACCTCATCACGATGAGATTCTCTTATTCCATCTCATTGCAATGAGAATCTCTTGCTATGAACAGCCGTTCTGAACTCTGCTGTCAGCTGTGTCGGCTCCGCCCCACCGCTGTGTCTGCTCACATCCTCATGCTGGGCTCATGTTGATGATGTCACCAGTGCGGCATAAATCAGGAACGCAAACATGGAGAGCGAGTCAGACCGTGATCAACCTTCTCAGGCTGCATCTTCGTCCGTACTCAGAATGGAGGAAAACCAGCGGCTGGTTTTCTAGATGGAACGTAGCAGACATGATCAGAGTTGTTCTGGTTCGTTTTACGAGCCGTGATTTCACGACGTCGGTACGCACCACCTATCGTCATCACGTAGCAGCTCAGCCGGGTCAGGTGTTCCCACTGCATGCTGATCAGATCCGAGCCGTGTTCTGTGGGTCGGTGAGCTTTTCCCACTGCTGCTATAAGCCGAATGTTGGCGGGTTTAAACGGGTTTTTGGGCCAGTGAGGAAGGGGTGTAATGGTACAGATGTCATTATTTCATCCCACACATTCCTCCTACAGCTCAGACTCTTGTCTCCATTGTTTCTGGGAATCCAGCAGACAGAAAGAGCATTATTAAAGCTTCATTTCCCTCCAAACATCTCTATAACGATGGTGACTGAATGAGAGACGAGGAGTGATTCACTGGTTGGATCATGAAGGGTAATAGTTTCCTCAATGCGTCTTAAATAGAAAGCCGAAGCGTCCGTCAGATATCAGTGCTCGTGGAAAGACGATTATCCTCACGCCATTTATGTGCTTTTTTATGTGAAAATAACCAAGTTAATTTCTCTAAATGCTTCTAGAGAGAAACCTTTAAAACATAACTACTGTGAATTAGCCGGATCAGTTTTCTGTGAGCTCCTTACCTGGACCTCTGAGTGTACAGTAACCCTGTCTAATGCCTCTCTCTCTCTCTCTCTCTCTTTCCATGCTCTGGACCCACCTCCCTGCCCCCCGCTACAGGTAAGCTCCTTTATGTTGCACCGACATGGTGGTACCAGCTTAGCATGAAAGTTGGAGTGTGTGATGTTTCTGTGGGTGCTGGCTGTGTTTCACTGCTGCTGAGCTGGAGGCACGACACACAAACACATAGTTAGTTGGTATGTTGGATGAAAGATGAGAGGAAGATGGAGGAAAATCTTCATCAACAGCTGAGTTTGTGACGTCTCATGACTGAGCTGCAACCGTCATTCTGGCTGATAAACTCAGATGTTTGTCCCTGTAAATGTTTCCTGCTGGAGTTTTAACAGGCTGCTCTCATGCAGCTGTTGCACAGTAATGGATGGATGGATGGATGGATGGATGGATGGATGGATGAATGGATGGATGAATGGATGGATGGATGGATGGATGGATGGATGGATGGATGGATGAATGGATGGATGATGTGATGGATGGATGGATGGATGGATGGATGGATGGATGGATGGATCAATGATGAATGGATGGATGAATGGATGGATGGATGGATGGATGGATGGATGAATGGATGGATGGATGGATGGATGCATGGATGCATGGATGCATGGATGGATGGATGGATGCATGGATGGATGGATGGATGGATGGATGGATGGATGGATGAATGGATGGATGGATGGATGGATGGATGGATGGATGGATGGATGGATGCATGGATGGATGGATGGATGGATGGATGGATGGATGGATGGATGGATGGATGCATGGATGGATGCATGGATGGATGGATGGATGGATGGATGGATGGATGCATGGATGGATGGATGGATGGATGGATGCATGGATGGATGGATGGATGGTCGGATGGATGGATGGATGTATAGATGGATGGATGGATGGATGGATGGATGGATGGATGGATGGATGGATGGATGGATGGATGGATGGATGGATGGATGGATGGATGGATGGATGGATGGATGGATGGATGGATGGATGGATGGATGGATGGATGCATGGATGGATGAATGAATGAATGGACGGACGGACGGACGGATCCAGCAGTGAATGTTGCTGATGAAGTCGGAGCACTTTGGGTTCTTACATGACAGAGGATGTGACTGGCCTGAAGAGGATGATGGAGGCTGGAGTCGGAGCAGTTTGCTGTAATTCAGACCGACGAGCCATGAAGGGCTCTGGATGCAGAGCAGGTCAGCTTTTATACGAGCCGTCCTCCTCCTGCACTCGCTGAATCTCTCTGATGCTCCCCATGAAAGGCTGAAGCACCGAGGACACGTCCATCCATGACTTACACATCTCCTGCAGGAGAACGTTGCACCAGCACTTCACTTCCTCAGGGACAGTCGGGCTGGACCAGAGAGTCTCAAATCTATACTGCGTTATAATATGAAGTATGTGCGGTAACGATATACAGTATGAAAAAGTGTTTGCTTCTTTCCTGATTTCTTATTTTTTTGCATGTTTGTCACACTTGTATGTTGTGAGAAAGTGATCTTCCCCTAAGCCTAGTAGCTGGTTGTTCCACCTTAGCAGCAACAACTGCATCAAGCGTTTGTGATAACTGGCAGTGAGTCTTCTACAGCGCTGTGGAGGAATTTTGTTCCACTCATCTTTGCAGAATTGTTGTAATTCAGCCACATTGGAGGCTTTTCCAGCATGAACCGCCTTTTTAAGGTCATGCCACAGCATCTCAATGGGATTCAGGTGGGGGCTTTGACTAGGCCACTCCAAAGTCTTCATGTTGTTGTTCTTAAGCCATTCAGAGGTGGACTTGCTGGTGTGTTCTGGATCATTGTTCTGCTGCAGAACCCAAGTGTGCTTCAGCTTGAGGTCACCAACAGATGGCCGGACGTTCTCCTTCAGGATTTTTTGGTAGAAGCAGAATTCATGGTTCCATTTACCACAGCAAGTCTTCCAGGTCCTGAACAGCCCAGACCATCACACTACCACCACCATATTTTACTGTTGCTATGATGTTCCTTTTCTGAAATGCCGTGTTACTTTTACGCCAGATGTAATGGGACCTCCACCTTCCAGAAAGTTCCACTTTTGTCTCGTCAGTCCACAGAGTATTTTCCCAAAAGTCTTGGGGATCATCAAGATGCTTTCTGGCTAAACTGAGACGAGCCTTTATGTTCTTTTTGCTCAGCAGTGGTTTTGGTCTTGGAACTCTGCCATGCAGCCATTTTTGCCCCCCAGTCTCTTTCTGATGGGGGAGTCATGAACACTGACCTTAATTGAGGCAAGTGAGGCCTGCAGTTCTTGGATGTTGTTCTGGGGTCTTTTGTGACCTCTTGGATGAGTCGTCGCTGTGCTCTTGGGGTCATTTTGGTCGGCCGGCCCCTCCTGGGAAGGTTCACCACTGTTCCACGTATTCACCATTTGTGGATAATGGTTCTCACTGTGGTTCTCTGGAGTCCCAAAGCTTTAGAAATGGCTTTGGAACCTTTTCCAGACTGATAGATCTCAATGACTTTGTTTCTCATTTGTTCCTGAATTTCTTTGGATGGCAGCATGATGTCTAGCTTTGGAGGATCTTTTGGTCTACTTCACTTTGTCAGGCAGGTCCTATTTAAGGGATTTCTGATGGAGAACAGGTGTGGCAGTAATCAGGCCTGGATGTGGATAGAGAAACTGAACTCAGCTTCCCAAAGATGATAAACCACAGTTAATTTATGATTTAGGGGGGGGGGGGGGGGGGGCTTTTTCACACAGGGCCAAGAAGGTTTGGATTTTTTTCCCCCTTACTGATAGAAATCTTCATTTAAAAACTGCATTTTGTGTTTACTTGTGTTATCTTTGTCTCACATTTAAATTTGTTTGATGATCTAAAATATTTAAGTGTTACACACATGCAAAAAAATAAGAAATCAGTAAGGAGCAAACACTTCTTCACACAGCTGTATAATGATAATGTCATCATAATGCAAAATCAATAAACTTTCACTTCTAAAGAACATTTTATATTGGAACTGGAAGAAAATTGACACAACAAAACAAAAACAGTTAAGAGAGTTGATTCTCTAACAATGAATGAAAATCAAACACAACCAAAACCAATAAATATGATAGATAAAGAACTGTCTGGAAACAAAGTTGTTCTTCAGAAATTATATTCAGAATTATCTTCAGAATAATATAAAAAAATCCTTCTGTAGAAACTTTAAGAATACAGTCAGGAGTAAAACTTAGTTTGGTTTCTGTAAGTGATGCTGAAGTGGAGATTTTTTACCCGGAATAAGAGAAAAAACTCATTTTGAGAAAACAACCTTTAAAGTTTTGGATGTAAAATTGTCCACATTTTTGTTCTATAACACTATTTACAGACATCAGATCCAATCAGATTCATGAGCTGGAAATATGAAGTTTGGTTGAGACGACATCGTTCAGGAAAAAGAGACGTTTCCAACGATACCAGACATGACGGGTTCAGACGAGCACCGCCGTGCTGCTCCGTTTAAAAACACCAACTTTAGCTGCATTTAGAGGAGATTTGGGTGCATCAGACAAAGAATCAGGAAATAAACTCCTAAATGTTGATTTTTGATGTTTTTTACACGTGTCTGAAAGAAAACATGTTGAAGGAGGGAAAAAAACAAAAATCTCAAACTTGACCAGGTGATGAAAAACGGGGTTCGTACCTGTGGTGCCTGCTCTGAATTCGGAGGGAATGATTTTGAGGACGACTGTATTTCATCTGACAGGATTTCAGGTCTTGCACTTCTTTCATTTCACTGCAAGTCACGACACTTCTGACTTCTTAGTTTCATTTTCATCTTTTCTAAGATGGAAACCTCCCTGTAATCGTACTGAAAGGACCTTTCCTTTCTCCTCCTGTGTGGAAGTGCGGCGTGTTATCTGAGATGTTACATGTGCTGAGTCAGGATTCTCCTCGGTGGTCTCGGACGCTGCTGATTGGCTGTTTCATGTGCTGGCTTTGATGTGTCCTCCAGGAGGGAGCTGTGCTCGGACCGCCGTTCAGATCGCTGCTGCCCACCGAGTTCAAAACCCAGGCGAGAACCGGCTTTGGCAGGAAAACTAAATCCATTAAATGAGCTTGTTGTGTGATGATTTATCTGAGAAAATGCTCCCAGGCGGCGGTTCGGTTCGGTTTGATTTTCTCAGGATGTCTGCAGCAGGACTGTGGAGACATAAAAGCTGAATAATAAAACAACTGCTGGAGTCTGAAGCCACTTACAGCCCCAAACGAAACCGTCATGTAAGAGGTGATGTAGTTTCATCTGTTAGTGAACCGCTGCTGTCCAGCTGCTCAGATGCAGCCAACAGGATCTATCAGAGGGACGGGGTCTATCAGAGGGACAGGGTCTATCAGAGGGACGGGGTCTATCAGAGGGACGGGGTCTATCAGAGGGACGGGATCTATCAGAGGGACGGGGTCTATCAGAGGGACGAGGTCTATCAGAGGGACGGGATCTATCAGAGGGACGGGGTCTATCAGAGGGACGGGGTCTATCAGAGGGACGGGGTCTATCAGAGGGACGGGATCTATCAGAGGGGCGGGGTCTATCAGAGGGACGGGGTCTATCAGAGGGACGGGATCTATCAGAGGGACGGGATCTATCAGAGGGACGGGGTCTATCAGAGGGACGGGATCTATCAGAGGGACGGGATCTATCAGAGGGACGGGGTCTATCAGAGGGGGGGGTCTATCAGAGGGACGGGGTCTATCAGAGGGACGGGGTCTATCAGAGGGGAGGGTCTCCGGTTTGTCAGTATCAGCTCTTTATAGAGACGGAAAAGGCTTTGCTCATCTTAGAAATTGACACTATAAGTTTTCTTGTCTTTATTCAGGACAGAAGAAACTTTGTGTTGTGAGATGAAACGGGACACAAATATCTCCTGGTCTGAAATAAACCTGAACCTCCTTTTATATTCCTGCTGGGCGATTGCAGGAAAGTTCAATGTCACAATTACTTTGGTCAATCCCACCAAACATCGGACGTCGGAGAGACGTGCACATCGTGTCAGTATGAGGTCGGCCACAGTGCGACGTGCAAAATAGGTTAGAAATATGACGTCTAAATTGGACCTTTTTGAGACGTCGTAATGACGTTCAGAATTTGGACGCCATCCGAAGACCAAATCTAGACGTTAAAATAACGTGAAAAATGGATCCAAGTTTTAGACGTCATTATGGGACCTCTTTTACACGTTAAATTGACGTTCAAATAAGCATCTCCTTTGGACATCTATCAAGAATCACATCCATCAGAACATGCGAAATAAATGTAGAATTTTCACTGGTTCATTTTCATTTTTGTTCTTTTGTTTTCTTTGCCTCAACCTGAACCACTGCAGTCAGAGCCAACAGCCCACTGATTTAAACATTGGACTGGTAATCCATAGATCCCAGCCAGAGCCCAGCTCTGTACCAATCTCTTCAATAAAATTTTCTATCTTATTAGAATCTCCCATCCCTCCCAATATGCAGACATACCGCCCTATTTTTACATATATGAAACTTTATCCCAATTAATGTTCCATTTTTCTTGCCCCCTCTCCATTTCATTTTTTTTTTTTGTATGTAAATTTAACTACACATCATTGATGGCTTCCTGTCATCTTCTGTGGCAGAGGGGCTTGCTGCTCACTGCTCCATCAATCCAATGATCCTGGGTTCGATCCCAGCTCCAGACTGGTTAAAATTCACCACTGTCTTACTAATTCAGTTGGTGAAGGCCAAGGCGCTATATATATGTGTATATATATATATGTATATATATACAAACATACATATGTACAGTTTACGATACACCTCAGTTGGCTTAGAACTCCATAAAGGTTCTGAACAGGATCGATGACAAGCGCAGCCTTGGTGGAGTCCAACCCTCACCAGGAATGGATCTGACCTACAGCTGGAAATGTGGACCAAACTCTGGCACCGGTCGTACAGGAACCAGACAGCTCGAACAAGGGGGTCCGGTTCTCCGTACCTTCGGAGCACCCCCCACAGGAATCCCTGGAGGCCATGATTGAACGTCTTCTCCAAGTCCACAAAGCACATGAAGAGTTCATTTGCAAAAACAGACGAACACCATTTAGGAAAAATGGAGTTAACTGCTTTTGCAAATAAACCCTTCAGGTCGGGTTGGCGAACTCCCATGCCCCCTCCAGGACTCTGAGGAGGGTGTTGAGTAGGTCCACTGTTCCAGGACCAGGACCAGAACCACACATTGCACAGTTTTACATGTCAGCAGCACGTAATGTGAAGCAGTTACGTGTTGTAGACACGTAAACGAATAAGGCACATCAAACACGATTTGGGCGTCAAAATTGCGCCTGACGCCCAAATTTGGACGCTGGGTCACTAAAAAGTCAGACGCTTGATTTCCAGCGTCTTGGCGCCACTGGTGCGCGGTGAGAGATGCCCAGCCAAGGCGCTCGTCGCGCCTCGGGAGGAGGCTCCGGTCTGTCTGCACCATGACAGATGCAGGAGAGAGCAGCTCGGCTTTATGTGATAAATAAAACAGGGAACGTCGTCATCGGGCGTCTCTGCTCCGTGTCAGGTTCTCCAGATGATTCCAGGTGTTCTGACGGTGATTCATCATTTACTCCAGGAGCTGCTAATGAGCGGCGCTTTCAGCCGCCTGATCCGGCCCAGTTTAAGGTCCCGCTGTCCCGATGCGGGGCAGCATCATAAACCCAGTAAATCCCATCAGGACAGCAGGTCATCAAACCACCGTTCAGACACCGGGACCGGACACAGATCACAGTTTATCCTCCTCTGTCAGAGAGAGAGGACATTCCCCTGGTTCTTCTGGGTGTTTCCGTCCTGTCAGAAAATGTGTCTCTGTGTCATGACATTGAGTTGCTCTGATTGGTTAACGCCCTGTGTCAGGACGCCAAAGTTCAGATTTTCCAACTCCCGCATCTGCTGCCCGTAATGCGCGTAACTCGCCTAGATGCGCCACGCCCAATGCACAACGCAACCTGACGCCCTTGACGCCCAAATCGCACTTGGTGTGTACGCACCATTAGCAGGGGGGCGGCTTAGGGGGCTTAAGCCTGGAATGATTCTTCAAAAGCCCTGGATCTTTTTGAGGTTTCTTTTTTGTTTTTTATTAATTTAGATCTGATAATTTCTCATCAACTACAATGTCTGCAAAACGTAATAAAAAGGGGGCGCTGCATGTGGTTACTAGGCTCCCCCCTCTCTAAACTTGGTCTGGTCCAAACCTGTGGCGTTTGTGTGCCGCGCGCCTTTCGCATGTCACCTCACAGGAGCGCATCGGTGCGGTGCAGCCTGCAGCAGCTCCCGCGTGCTCATTGATTCAGAGCATCAGAGGACGTTAATCTCACGTTCATCTGGTCGTTCGTGGTCACGCGTTCTATGTAAACAAACCTGTCATGAATGACGATGCTGTGTCCGTTACTTTTCCCTGGTCACTTTATAACAGTCAGATGTCATGATGTCATTACGCAGTGAGAACAGACGCGATTGTTTCAACAAGATGAGTGAAAGTAATTATTGAAACAGTAATATGCTGCGTTTAGCATTGGTTTATGAAACAAGTGCAGTAATGGGCTGAGCCCAATCAATTTCCCTAAATTTGTAATTCATTTTAACTAACTTTTGAATATATATATATAAACATATACAGTAGGCTATATATACTATTTTTTGTGATTTGCCAACCGTGGACATCAGGTCCTTTTTCAAAAAAGAGAAAAGCTCAGTTGAGAGAAAACAACTGAAGATAATTTTACAATGATATACTGTATTTCATAAATCTTTGGATGATAATAATTTGCTCCGCTTGATGTATGAATAAAGGACAAAAAGAGAGAGATGGTAGAAAGAGAGAAAAATGCCAGCATGAGCATTTAAGAACACACTTACCCTAGTTTGTGTACTTTCTTTTGAAGTTGAGGTTAAATGATGTTGTCATGTTTAAATGCTGCACATATAACAATAACAAAAGCACCTTACCTGGTGATATTATGGTTTCAGCCTATATGCAGATATGGCCTTTTACCTGTTTTAACTCCAGAACAAAGGTACAAATAACCTGATAATTGTGTGGAATATATTTGTGTGTCAATTTTTACAATAATATTTTTGTGGCTCTGGTTGATCTTTGTGTGTTTGTACAAAGAGGAAAAGATAAAAGCAAGAATGAGAACAACACAGAGGTGGAACAAGAAAAAAAAGAAGAAGAAGGTGGGATTATATTTTAGGACATATTTACTTTAGGTGAAGTAGAATTTTAAAAAAAAGTTTTTCTTTATACTTTTGTTTAGCCTAAATTTATGAATATGTTCCTGACTGAGTCCTGGTTTAGTCCTGGTTATACCTGGTTTTGTAAAGTCTGTCCTGACTGAGTCCTGGTTTAGTCCTGGTTATACCTGGTTTTGTAAATGCTGTCCTGAATGAGTCCTGGTTTAGTCCTGGTTAGAGCTGGTTTTGTAAAGTCTGTCCTGAATGAGTCCTGGTTTAGTCCTGGTTAGAGCTGGTTTTGTAAATGCTGTCCTGAATGAGTCCTGGTTTAGTCCTGGTTAGAGCTGGTTTTGTAAATGCTGTCCTGAATGAGTCCTGGTTTAGTCCTGGTTATACCTGGTTTTGTAAATGCTGTCCTGACTGAGTCCTGGTTTAGTCCTGGTTAGAGCTGGTTTTGTAAAGTCTGTCCTGAATGAGTCCTGGTTTAGTCCTGGTTATACCTGGTTTTGTAAATGCTGTCCTGACTGAGTCCTGGTTTAGTCCTGGTTAGAACTGGTTTTGTAAATCCTGTCCTGAATGAGTCCTGGTTTAGTCCTGGTTAGAACTGGTTTTGTAAATGCTGTCCTGAATGAGTCCTGGTTTAGTCCTGGTTAGAACTGGTTTTGTAAATGCTGTCCTGAATGAGTCCTGGTTTAGTCCTGGTTAGAGCTGGTTTTGTAAATGCTGTCCTGAATGAGTCCTGGTTTAGTCCTGGTTAGAACTGGTTTTGTAAATGCTGTCCTGAATGAGTCCTGGTTTAGTCCTGGTTAGAACTGGTTTTGTAAATGCTGTCCTGAATGAGTCCTGGTTTAGTCCTGGTTAGAACTGGTTTTGTAAATGCTGTCCTGACTGAGTCCTGGTTTTGTCCTGGTTTAGCCTGTACCTGGTTTTGTAAATGCTGTTCTGAATGAGTCCTGGTTTAGTCCTGGTTAGAACTGGTTTTGTAAATGCTGTTCTGAATGAGTCCTGGTTAGAACTGGTTTTGTAAATGCTGTTCTGAATGAGTCCTGGTTTAGTCCTGGTTAGAACTGGTTTTGTAAATGCTGTTCTGAATGAGTCCTGGTTAGAACTGGTTTTGTAAATGCTGTTCTGAATGAGTCCTGGTTAGAACTGGTTTTGTAAATGCTGTCCTGACTGAGTCCTGGTTTAGTCCTGGTTAGAGCTGGTTTTGTAAATCCTGTCCTGACTGAGTCCTGGTTTAGTCCTGGTTAGAGCTGGTTTTGTAAATGCTGTCCTGAATGAGTCCTTGTTTAGAACTGGTTCTGTGAATTCTGCTCAGTGAGTCCTTGTTTGGTCCTGAGCTATGTGGTATTGTTCTTTGAGTAAGACGTGTGACACCAAGACTGAGTTTAAACATTACTGTTTATTCATTAATACTTTAAAATGAAAACATAATGTAGCGTTATGATTATTAAAGAACATGGGCAGGACATGTTAAACATTAGATAGATAAAGGCGAATAATGAATCATTTTTGGTACCACACCGGTTGATTAAGTCATTACTTTGTTGGTGTACTGGATCACCCTTCTAACGATGAATCTCTTTGTGGGCTAAGCCCCTGATGATGACAATGTCTAGCTCCGCCCCTACGCACCGTAACCCCGACTTTACACCTGGTCCGGGAGCGCAGCGTCGCGCCATGCACACCCGACCACGCCCATGTAGTAAATGGTTTGAAATATATCGAGCACGCCGCGGCGCGTGAGCGGTCCGTTGTCGGTCCAGCATGTCACGCCGCTGCACCAAAGATACACGCCAGGTCTATTTTTGACGGAGCACGCACCGACACCGCGTCAATTTCAGTAGTTCAGATCGAACCAGACAGGAAATCAGACACAGATTCAATGTGAAACATCCGGTAACTTCCTGAACAAAAGCCACCGTGCAGCTTTTTAACTGCTGAACTACCTGAACGTGACGTCTTCTCCATGTCCACAAGGTTTCAAGGCAAGTTTATTTGTACAGCACATTTCATGTACAGGACAGTTCAAAGTGCTTTACATAAAACAGTATAAGCATTACAGCGGGGTGCAAAAGGGGGGGGGACCAAGAATAAACTACTCTCTTTTTTTACCTTTTCCCCCTCTCTTCTCTCCTTCTCCTCTATTTCAGTGAAATAACAAACCATGACACACAAACGTGGACAAAATGAACCATTTGGATGAGAATCACAGGTGATCTTTCAGTCCTCCCGTGATTCCGTGATGTCACAGATCTAACAACAGCTGGTGCGCTCGCGGCCGCACAGTGAACGGTGTGAATGCTCGCGCCGAGGAAGTCGCAGCAAAGCCACTGCGCTGCCTTCACGGACCAGGTGTAAAGCCGTGGTAAGGCTGTCCGTGCTCGTGTGACGTACTTCTGTGAGATCAGCTTGGTTTCGGAGAACGTCCACATCGCTGACATGTTAACGGCTCGACACGCCGGAGGCCACGTTGCTCCTTCTCCATTCTTACGTGCACGATGAGGTGAAAACCGCTCGCTCTCTCCAGCCAAGCGACGGGCGACATTCGTGCAGTGAAATTCCACGCTCGTTCACGCAGACGTGCACACGGAAAGCTCAGGAATGTTTAACTGCAGTTGCTGTGGCGACCCTACAACCAACCCGCAGCTACGTCCACCGTGAACGAACAGATCGTTGCCAAGGTTACAATAGTTTTGCATTTTTAATTAGTTTCAGTTTTTAATTCAGTTTTGACTTTTTGTTTTTCAATCCAGTTAGTTTTAGTTAGTTTTTTAAGCAGGTTTGCTAGTTTTATTAGTTTTTATTTTTCGGGAAATGCTTAGTTTTACTTTAGTTTTTATTCCTTTCAGTCTTAGTTTAACTCTTTTTTTTTGTAAATTATACGTATTTGACTGATGTGACATTCAAAATCACTTAAAGTTACTTGGAGTAAAACCAGCTGAGCAAATCAAACTGATTAAATAGAAATAGATTTCATTTCAACCCAAAAGGCTGATGTATTGAATAACTTTACAAAGACTTAAACTAAGGATGTTTCAGCAATAGTTTTAGTTTTAGTTTTGTGAAGACACAATACAGTTTTAGTTAGTTTAAAAAAAACAAAAAATCAGTTATTTTTATTTCCGTTAACAGAAATGTTTTTCAACTTTAGTTTTTGGTTTTTCGTGAGTTTTAATGAACTATAATAACCTTGATCGCTGCAGCCGTTTACCGCCACCTTCTGGACTGGAGGGTAACAGCAGAATCTCCACACTAAAAAACACGAGCACGTGTCTTTGATTGGATTTCCCGATTGATTGATTGTTTTTTTTTGTTTGTTTGTTTGTTTTTTTGTCTTATCGGCTGATCCGATCACTCGCCGATCAGTCTGCAGCATCTCTGGAGGAATAAAGATGTTTTATTGTTGTGGAGGCAAATTAAAGGCATAAACACTGGAGCAGAAACAGGAGATGGGCTTAGTAACGCTGCTCTGCTCCGTTTGGCCTATTTTCTCCTCCATCAGTCATGAATAATAAGCAGCTCCTTCCCGGCTAAGTGAGCATCCTGTAAATCAGCGTCCTTCCTGAAGTCCTGAGTTACAGCAGAGCTGCTCATCAGCCTCCTCCTCAGAGGAAACGTCGGCCAGCGTTGCCCTGAAGCAGGACCAGAGAAAATAACCCTGAACTTTTAAATGCAGTGACGTTGTCTGATGGACATTCGCTGTGATGATGCTGTTCTGCACAGTGAAAAAGGTTCTATCAGCTGATCCGATATTGACTCGGTGAGGAGGTCTGTGAACATTTTCAGTTGAATCGAAGATGATTTTTTCTTTCTTATCTGTTTAAGTTCATGGAAACGTCAGGGTTTTTCTCATTTTTTAACCATCTGTGTTTTAGAATATGTATTTATTAGGGATGCACAATGTAATCGGCACCCTATCAGTATCGGCCTTTATCGGCCTTAAAACTGTGTATCGGACATCGGCCACCCCGCCGATATTTAACCAATATTTAAACAATCAGCCCGCTTTTTCTAAAGACAAAAAAGAAGACAAAAACTTCTTTTTTACAGTCTTTAAAACTTCTAAAGACTAGGGGTGGGAAAAAATATCGATACACTGAAATATCACAATATTTTCACGTGCTGATTTATTGACATTTAAACGTGGTATCTATCTATTTTACTAATGAAATCTCGCGATATTTCATCGTTCTGTTACGAAATCTTTCGAGAATTTGCCAAATGTCGTGAGATTTTGTAACAGAACAATGAAATCTTACGAGATTTTTGTAAGATTTCATTGTTCTGTAGATCAATGCCCCGTTTTTAAATATCGATTTGATATCGGCATATCGCGATATTTCAGTGTATTGATATTTTTTCCCACCCCTATTTTTCAAAGTGTCTGAAACGGATAAAAAAAACTGCTATCTGAAATGACTGCTTATTTTTTCAGCTTTAATATCAGTATTGATATCAGTTACACATGAGTTTTTAAATATTGGCATATAAGATATCGGCCAAAATTCCAGTATTGTGCGTCCCTAAGTTCGTGGAAACGTTAGGGTTTCTCTCTTTTTTAAACCAACTTTGAGCATTTGAAAACTGATTAAAGGTGTCATAACCTGCTGTTTTACATCCACAATCCTTCATAAATTATCTTCAAATGCATTTTTAATTCTAGTTGGGTGGGAGGAAAATTTAATGAGCTCATTTTAACCTCTTTTTATCCCCAACTTTTGTTTGTCTCAAGAATACGTACAAGAGTTAGAGCTGTCTGTAAGCGCGTTCACGAGGCAAACGTCAAAGTCAAAACAAAGTTTTATCAGGACAGAGCAGGTGAAGGAAATGATGTCCCAGCAGAGAAAAACGTGATAAAAACGTAACGGTGCGGCTGATGGAGAGGATCCGGAGTAAAAGGGCTGGACTCTGATGAATATAAGGAGCGGACGTCTAACGTGAAGTTAACCAAACACTGTTAGCTTCTGTAGCTACATTAGCAGCTTGTCCGTTCGTCTACCACCATTTACTGGTCTCTGACACAAAAGATAATAACTTACAGAGCAGCAACACTTACCGACTGCACATCCTCACTGAATAATATAATCCACTGCTCCCTGTAATGCTGTCCCTCCTGTTAAAGCACTGAAAACTGCTGAATTTCTGCCGAGGCAACTCAGCAAGGAAATTCCCTGGCACGTTTTAACTGAGGTCCTGTTCCAATACATGATGACTCCTTTAATCCAGGTGTGTCTGACCTCAGTAACTGGCCAGACACACCTGGATTAATCAGTTTTTCCAATAATGAAAGAAAGAGGAGAATGACTAAGTTCAGGAAGTAGTGAAGTCGTGCCCTTTCTGCTGTTTTAACTCGGGGCCTGTTCGCCATTTTTTGGGGACAAAAGTAGAAACAACTAACGTGTAACAGTATTGATGTTGGCCTGCAACACGACTTCGCTTTCTAAAAACACAAAAAACAGTACCGGGAAAGTTTGGATGCTGGATCTCAGGAAAGGTATGACCACAAACTTGGATACTTTCCTTGAAGTTGCCTATGCGGACATTTTTAATGACCTGGTAACATGTAAAAGCTCGTACACGCTGGAGGAGCTGGAAGCTCACAAATCCCTCAGAATGTACAGTTATTTTCTACGTGGATGGGTGATGGACGTTTGTCACGCCGACATCAAAGGGAGGACTCTTCTTCTTGCAAAGGATAGTCAGCATGATGCTACTTTGAACAATGCTAACACAGTCTCCTCCAGCAGACATATGACAGAAATTGTTGCGTACTGTTCAGTTATAACCGCACCGTTAACCCGACCATGTCTGATAATCAAGGTTTATCAGATTATCAGAGATAATCAAAGTTTCTCCTCATTGTAAGATGGTTAAAATTCTAGTTGTACTTGAACCTAAAAGAATATTTAATCAACTGTGAGGGTGGACCACGTTACCCACACACATATTTGTTTTTATATCCCCGTGGGGTACCTCCATTGACATAATGCATTCAGTAGCCCCTTACCCTAAACCTAACGCCCATAACTGATTGCCTAAACCTAACCCTTGTCCTAATCCTAACCATAACCTAATTGTAAGTTAATCTCTAAAACCTAATCTTGACCCTCAAAAATGGGGTTTTTACCTGTGGGGACCGGGAAAATGTCCCCATGAGGGCAAGACGTCCCCACGGTGGTGGTCCCCACAATGTTGCAAAAACACGCCCACTCACACACACACACACATCCTTGTACTTCTATCTTAGTAAGGACATTCATCGCATACCCTAACCCTAACCTAAACCTAGTTCTAACCTGAACTCTGAACCTAATCTTGACCCTCAAAAATGGGTTTTTCTTCTTCTTTTTTAGTGAGGACCAGCCAAAATGTCCTCACTTTGCTGGTTAAAGACACAAAACGATCTTCATAATGTAGCAAGTACAGGAACACACACACACACATCACCCTAACCCTTGTTATAAAAGCACAAATCAGAGCGAATCAGAAGTTTTCAGAGCACTGTGGAGAGTTTCGAGGGCTGGAAGTTTTTGCGGTTGATCCGAGCTAGCCACAAAGTCCGTCTCAAAACATGTTTGCCTGCGAGTCCTCGGTCAAACGTATGACCGGATTGGTTAAAATCTTTCGCTGCACAGGGTCAGTAGAGCTTTTACGTCCACTGACAACAATGAACCATTGTTGATGTTTTACAACTAGGATCAGGACTACCAACGAAACGATATCCACAGGTGGTCTGTAGGTTGTGACCAAACGGCGACGCACACGGTGGTGACGTAAAGCGGAAAGGATCTATATTGGTCAGAAAAATGGCCATTCGATCTTTCCCCCGATATTGTTCAGGCTGAGATTTGACAGCGTCCCACTTATATGTGCAAACTAAGAAGCTGCTGGAACACAGAGCACGTGGACTGAAGTTCTGGTCAGGAGCTGGTAGTGTGAGATTTACCGGTCATGACCTGAGGTTGCCTTTATTTGGCCCAGCTCATCCTGTTTCTGTTGTGTGGTGCAGTAAATTAAAGACGTGCGCTTTAAAAAGTCATTCATTACTTTCCACCTCTGATGTTTTGTAAAGTGTTCCCATTAAAACGAGGCAGAGCAGAAATAAATGCTTCCATCATCAGGAGGGGACTGTTGTCGGAGTTCGCCTCAGGTGAGGGTTTCCTGGGGGGCGCTCCCTGTGCCGTGTCTGCACATTAACCCTTCATGTCTCTACGATGTGATGTGTGGAGGACGCAGCCTCGTCCCCAGAGAGAATCCGAAGTGTTTCTGCATCTGTGTAAATCATCTCGGTGCAACAACAGCTTCTGGCAGCATAAATAAAGCAGTACGTGCACGTTGTTCAGCCTCACTCGTCATTTCAGATTTCATTAACGATGCAGAAACAAGGCATTTTCTCTTTTATTCTAACTCATGGAAGCTGCGGGCTTCATGTATGTGCAGAAATCAGTCATGAAAGACGATCTTCCAGCTTTACAGGGACAGAAATGTCAGCTCAGCTTGTTCTGGCTTACTTGTCCAGCTGACCTTGACCTCCAGGAGGCCTTGACCTCCAGGAGGATGCTGGTAGCTCCAGCGTCTGAACATCACGTTGAGGTTAATCTGCTTTCTCCAACGTTCGTGGTCTCTGCTCCGCGGTGAAGCTGTTAGTATTCATACGGCGGCCGTCCTCCGACTCCCGCATGAGTCACGGAGGGACGCAATCAGCTAATGGAGTGTGTTTGATTCAGCCGGACCCTCCGTCTCATTCATCCTGGGGAGGAGTTAACCCGACGGCTTCAGGCTGCTGTAGATGGAGGAGTGACGGGGGGGGGGGGGGGGGGGGGGGGGGGAATGAGATAAATGTCACATTTCTAGTTAAATATCTACATTCAGCTCTTCCTGAACAGACGAGATTCTCCCTCCATCTGACCTCATCACGCCGTCCACAGCTGCCTGCAGGGCTGTGCACACGCACACATGCACACACATGCACACATACTTACATAATACGTCAGACAGCAGCTTCAGTGGTGGTAATAATAATACTAATAATAGTAATAATAATAATTATAACAGTAATTATAGTAGTAATAATGATAATATAATGCTAATAATAATAAATAAAATGTATTAAAAAGCGCTTTACACAAAGAAAAATCACAAAGTGCTGTGCATAAAGGAGAAGTAAATTGTGCAACAAAATGACATAATAACATATTAAAATAAAGATAATAGAAATCGTGATAAAATCATAAAATCCAGTCAGTCACAATCAAATCAACCAAAAGTTTTCCTGAATAAATACGTCCTCAGCTGCTTTTAAAGTTCCACACAGTCCACCGACAGAGGGACAGGAGAAGGTCATGACCAGAATAAAGATCATAGCAATGATAATAATAGTAATAATCATGATAATTATATTAGTAATAATAATGATAATAATAATATGATAATAATAGTGTGCTGGTTCAGAACCAGTGTCCAGCCTGGTCTGAGCCCAGACCCACACAGGTGGCCACGCCTCCTTATTTGCATATAAGAATGTGAAATAAAAAGAATGCGAGATAAAAGTTAGACTGCAAAATGAACATTGAAATGAATACGCAAAAGTAAACAGCAACAAAAGAAGATACGCTTTATTAATCCCAATTAGTCAGCCAATTAGGAAATTCAGAATAAAATGTTATTTTATTTTTAATCAAAATAAGAATTTCATTATTATAATAATTATATATTCAATAATTTTAATTGTTATGATAATTAATATGCTAAAAATACAAATATGACACCAATGTGTGAAAAATAAACTAAATGATTGAACAAATAAAATAAATAAAAGTGTGAATGAATAAACAAAAATCATGAAATAAATACATTAGCCACTGAAGAATAAACTTTTTATCAATTTATTTTGTATTTATTCCTTTGTTATACGTTTTATTTCGTGGAATATTAATTCATTTCAGTATTTATCACACATAAAACTGCCTCCATGCAACATAAAAACGCTGAAATTCACAGGAAAGGAGCGTCATCTGCAGACATGAGGAGAGGTTTCGGGGCTTCATGCTGCAGTGGGGGTGCACAGCAACCATCGTGCAGGACGATGCGTTCGTGGGGAGACAGAAGAACGCTGCGTGTGATGCAGGGTGTATTTTCTCTCAGGAAGACGCCGCTCCCGGACCGGCCCCCTGGCCCCGTGGCCCCGCTCTGGCCCCGCTCTGGGCCAGGCTGTCAGCTCTCCTCACATCAGCGGGGAGGTCAGCGCTGGACAGTCGGCCGTCTTCATGTGTCCTCTGGACGCTGCTGTAAGCTGCAGTCTGTCCTCCGCTCTGACTTCAGATCAGGTCTTTGCTGGCTGCCCCCTCCTTCACGTCTCTGGAGCTTCCCTCAGTCAAATGTCATCTTCTTGGTTGCGATGCAGCGGCCATGCTGACACAAAGGTCGTGTCCTCGACCTTTCCTCATCACAGCTTGCTGGGTTTTCTCAAACAGACATTCTAGTTTGAGTTTTGGGGGAAAATCTTCGTTTATAGAATTCAAGTATTGCAACAAACTGATATCCTGTTGGGAAAACTGGAGTTTGTTCAGTAAAATTCAGGAAAAGAAGGTTTTATTTTCTGGTGTACAAGATGAAAGCAGTTTCCCGTCAAACAAAACAGCCCTCCAGCAGGATGCAGCAAGTAAAGCCTGGTCTCCATCTTTCTCAGAGTCTGCATCTGCCATCAGGTGTGCCTCAGGGCTCAACTCTTGGCCCAACACTTTTTTCTAGGGATACATAACGTTGGAATTTAGGGCGATATCCAATATGCTGATATTTTAAAACTCATGTGGCCAATAACTGATATTGATATCGACATTAAAGCTGAAAAATAAACTATGTAATATTCATTCCTTGCACATAATTAGAAAAAATACCCCAACTTGTGTTATGAAGAACAAGTAGGGGTTGGAAAAATATTGATACACTGAAATATCACAATATATTCACAAGTCAATATCATATCTATATTTAAAAACGCTGTATCGATTTAGTTTACCAATGAAATCTTGCGAAATGTCATCATTCTGTTGTTCTCACGAGATTTCGTTGGGAAAATAGATCTATACCACGTTTTTCAATGTCTATATGATATCAGCATATGAAAACAGAAAAATTTTTGTGAATTCAATATCACGATACTTTCATATGCCAATATCAAATTGATATGTGTAAAAATGTGGTATCAGTCTATTTTGCTTTAAAAATCTCACAATATTTTGTGAATTCTCGCGAACAGAACGATGAAATATCTCAAGATTTTGTTTGTAGATGAGATTGATTCCATGTTTTTAAATGTCAGTATGATATCAGCTTATGAAAATATTGCGATATTTCAGTGTATCGATATTTTTCCCACCCTTAGTCTTCAGAAGATTAAAGTCTGTAAAAAAGAAGTTTTTTGTTTTTAGACTTTAGAAAGAGCAAATAAATATCGGTGGGGTGGCCTTTGTCCGATACTCAGTTTTAAGGCCAATATAGGCCGATACTGAGGGGGGGCTGATTATATCACGCATCCCTAACTGAAACATCAAATATCAGTATGGGATCGGTGCATCCTGAGTCCATAGTTTAAAAGCAGCTCAGATAAATAAGAAGGTTCATGAAGACGTTTATAAACCACTAACAGAAGCTAAAAATCAATCCACCCTGATAAACGATCGGTCCTGCTGTCCTGACACGACCTCTCCCTCCACCTGGGCGACATCATCATCATCCCCTGTTGCTAGGCGGCACTTTCTTCCCTTTTTTTCTCCAGAGAGGTGATCCAGCAGATGAGGCAGCTGAGAGATAAAAGATTGATCAGAGAGAAGTGCTGCTGCAGGGCTGAATTACAATATGTCGCAGGCCCCCCCCCCCCCCCCCCCCCCCCCACACACACACACACACACACACACACACACACACACACACACACACACACACACACACACACACCCACACACACACACACACACACACACACACACACACACACACACACACACACACACACACACACACACACACACACACACACACACACACACACACACACACACACACACACACACCCACACACACACACGCACACCTCTGGCTGTTGCCTCTCAGCCTTACCTGACACTGACGGCATAAAGCGGTATCATGAACCACATCATGTGCATGTGGCAGACCTGCAGCCGCAGAAACTGCCAGATGATCCAGAACCTGCGGAGAACTTGGGGAGTCGGATGATGAGGGAGACCAGCAGTTTCCGTAACATAATATAGGAATTCTGATGATATTTTTCCTTACAATGTTGTGTAAATATGTTACATATTTGGTTAAAAGTTAGTTTAAATTTTAGCAGACTTGGCGATATGGCAAATAAATGATCACAATATACAGCAAGAAAAAAGTATTGAACACATTAACATTTTTCTCAGAAACTATATTTCTAGTGGAGATATTGACATGAAATTTTCACCAGTAATGCACAGATACAAAGAAATCCTAACATTTATGTCCATGAATGAAGTTATGTGTAATATAGTGAAATGACACAGGGAATAAGTATTAAACACATGAAGAAATGGAGGAAAAAAGATCTGGAGGAGGGACGCACAATATTGGAATTTTAGCGGATATCCAATGTGCCGATATTTTAAAAACTTTTGGACGATAACCGATATTGATACCGATATTAAAGCTGAAAAAATAAGTAGTTATTGCAAATAGCAGTTTTGTTATCCATTTCCGAGACTTTGAAAGATAGGGGTGGGAAAAATATTGATACACTGAAAAATTGCAATATTTTCATATGCCGATATCGAATATATATTTAAAAACGCTGTATTGACTTTTTTACGTACAAAATCTCATGAGATTTCATCGTTCTGTTAAAAAATCTCACAATATTTTGCGAATTCTCTCGAGATTTCGTAACATGTATTTCGTAAAATGATGAAATATCGCAAATTTCGTTAGTAAAATAAATCGATAACGCGTTTTTAAATGTCAATATGATATCAGCATATGAAAATATTGCATGCAACTTCATTTATGGACATAAATGTTGGGATTTCTTTGTATGTGTGCATTACTTGGGTTGTTGCCGACATCTGGTGAAAATTTCATGTCAATAGCTCCCCTCCAGCAACCCCCGCAACCCTGAAGTGGATAAGCGGTACAGAAAATTGACTGACTACGAGAAATATTTTTTTTGAGAAAAAAGTTGACTTGTTAAATACTTTTTTCCCTGCTGTATTTATTTAGGTATTTTTATATTTCTGTGCAGCATATTTGTTCGTGTAAGCGTGCTATATAAGTAAACCTGAGCTTGAACAGTAAGTGTTGATGTGGGCGTCGCATCTAAGTGGGAACTCAGAAAATCTGACTTCCACGTTTAAATCGAACGCACGATAAACGTGGATCTGCTCTCCGGGGAAAACAGGAATGTGACACAAACAGCAGGGTGAGGGGCTGGGCGGGGATACGTGGGAATGTGAAATAAAAGCTGAACGTGGTGTCAGCGGGGGCCGGATACAAGCTGGTCCCAGACCAGAAGCAGCGCTGCTGCTGCAGTTTCACGCTGCACCTGTCGCATTAACTGCAAGGAGGAAACGGTGAAACCAAACCTCCACAATATGACGCCATTGTTGGTTTGGAAGGGATGCACCATAATGGAATGTTGGACGATAACCGTAACTGATATAACTGATATCAATACGGATATTAAAGCTGAAAAAATAAGCAAATATTGTGATATCACATTGACAATTAAAAACGCAGTATCGATCTATTTTACTAACATAATCTTGCAATATTTTTTTTATCATTCTGTTATGAAATCTTCGGACAATTCACAAAAATTTTGTGATATTTTCATATGCTCATATCATGTTGACATTTAAAAACACAGTATCAGTATTTTACTAATGAAATTTCATCGTTCTGTTACATCTCGCGAGAATTCACGAAATATTGTGTTTGTAACAGAACGATGAAATCTCTCAAGTTTTTGTAAGTAAAATAGGTCGATACCGCGTTTTTAAATATCAATTTGATATTGACATATGAAAATAATGCGATATTTCAGTGTATTGATATTCTTTCCCACCCCTATTTTACAGAGTCGGAAACGGATTAAAAGCTGCTATGTGAAATGAATGCTTATTTTTTGCAGCTTTGATATCGGTATCGATATCAGTTATTGGCAGCATGAGTTTTAGATTATCGGCATATTGGATACCAGCCAAAATCCCAATATCATGCATCCCTAGTTTATCATGTTATGCCACATTTTACTCGGTTCAGTCAGGTAAAGGCAGGTGGATTTGGTTTAGTTATTAAATAAATAAACCTAAAATGATCATTACACTGATGCGGGTTATGGATGGATCCTGGACCAGTCTGGACTGAAAAATTGAGCCCCGTCATGAGAAAGATTGAGAATCCCTGCTGTAAATATTCAGTGAAATAACTGGTGAGCTGGAGAGGAAGGAAAGCAGAGCAGTTCTTCCAGCCTTCCTGCTGCTGACATGATACATGCAGTTTCACGCGTTTCCCCGAGACGAGGCGGCAGGATCCTGGACTCAGACGTGGGGACACGCTGGACGGAGACGCAGCCACAGAGACATGGAGGTGGTGGAGTCCTCATCATCAACAGATGGTGTCGTCCTGGAGACGATACCACACGTCTTTATTTCACACACAAGTTTCATAATAAATTATCACTTACGGTGGCCCAGAAGTGTCAAAGCAAAAGCCACAACACAAGCGGTGTCTTCATACCAGTACAACACCTACAGTACGTCTGCACACCAGACTACATATATATATATATATATATATATATATATATATATATACACAGTGTGTGTGTGGGTGTGTGTGTGGGTGTGTATCCCACAATTCAAAATCAATATTGTATTTAACTCAATTATAATTTAGTACTTTTTTTTTATTATGACTTTTTCAGCTTCTTATCTGGATCACTGCTGTGAATTTAGCTTTTCCTTAAAATGGAAGGATGTAAACTTTCAATGTGAGTGTGGATATAATGTGTATAGTGAAACGGACATGTTTGGGATGTATCTGGAATGTCACTGGATATGTATCTGGGATGTAACTGGGATGTAACTGGGATGTGACCGGGATGTGACCGGGATGTGACTGGGATGTGACTGGGATGTGACTGGGATGTGACTGGGATATAACTGGAATGCGACTGGGATGTATCTGGAATGTCACTGGTATGTATCTGGGATGTAACTGGGATGTAACTGGGATGTGACCGGGATGTGACCGGGATGTGACCGGGATGTGACTGGGATGTGACTGGAATGTGACTGGGATGTGACCGGGATGTGACCGGGAGGTGACTGGGATGTGACTGGGATATAACTGGAATGCGACTGGGATGTATCTGGGATGTAACTGGGATGTAACTGGGATGTGACCGGGATGTGACCGGGATGTGACTGGGATGTGCCTGGGATATAACTGGAATGCGACTGGGATGATTCTCAGGTGTAACTGGGATATAACTGGGATGTGACTGGGATGTATCTGGAATGTCACTGGTTTGTATCTGGGATGTAACTGGGATGTGACCGGGATGTGACCGGGATGTGACTGGGATATAACTGGAATGCGACTGGGATGATTCTCAGGTGTAACTGGGATATAACTGGGATGTGACTGGCATGTATCTGGAATGTCACTGGTATGTATCTGGGATGTAACTGGGATGTAACTGGGATGTGACCGGGATGTGACTGGGATGTGACTGGGATGTGACTGGGATGTGACTGGGATATAACTGGAATGCGACTGGGATGTATCTGGAATGTCACTGGGATGTGACTGGGATGTGACCGGGATGTAACTGGGATGTGACCGGGATGTGACCGGGATGTGACCGGGATGTGACCGGGATGTGACTGGGATGTGACTGGGATGTGACCGGGATGTGACCGGGATGTGACCGGGATGTGACCGGGATGTGACCGGGATGTGACCGGGATGTGATCGGGAGGTGACTGGGATGTGACTGGGATATAACTGGAATGCGACTGGGATGTATCTGGAATGTCACTGGTATGTATCTGGGATGTAACTGGGATGTAACTGGGATGTGACCGGGATGTGACCGGGATGTGACCGGGATGTGACTGGGATGTGACTGGGATATAACTGGAATGCGACTGGGATGATTCTCAGGTGTAACTGGGATATAACTGGGATGTGACTGGGATGTATCTGGAATGTCACTGGTTTGTATCTGGGATGTAACTGGGATGTGACCGGGATGTGACCGGGATGTGACTGGGATATAACTGGAATGCGACTGGGATGATTCTCAGGTGTAACTGGGATATAACTGGGATGTGACTGGCATGTATCTGGAATGTCACTGGTATGTATCTGGGATGAAACTGGGATGTAACTGGGATGTGACCGGGATGTGACTGGGATATAACTGGAATGCGACTGGGATGATTCTCAGGTGTAACTGAGATATAACTGGGATGTGACTGGCATGTGACCAGCATGTGACTGGAATGAATCTCAGATGTAACTGGGAAACTGGGATGTGATTGGGATATAACGGGATGTGACTGGGATGTATCTGGGATGTTACTGGAGTGTAACTGGGATTTATCTGCGATGTGACTAGGATGTAACTTGGATGTGACTGGGATGTACCTGTGATGTGACTGGGGTGTAACTGGGATGTGACTGGGATGTACCTGTGATGTGACTGGGGTGTAACTGGGATGTGACTGGGGTATAACTGGGATGTGACTGGGGTGTAACTGGGATGTGACTGTGATGTAACTGGGATGTGACCGGGATGTGACCGGGATGTGACCGGGATGTGACTGGGATGTGACTGGGATGTGACCGGGATGTGACCGGGATGTGACCGGGATGTGACCGGGATGTGACCGGGGTGTAACTGGGATGTGACTGGGATGTGACCGGGATGTGACCGGGATGTGACCGGGATGTGACCGGGATGTGACCGGGATGTGACCGGGGTGTAACTGGGATGTGACTGGGATGTGACTGGGATGTGACTGGGATGTTATCTGGGATGTTACCTGGGATGTGACTGGGATGTGACTGGGATGTGACTGGGATGTGACTGGGATGTGACTGGGATGTGACTGGGATGTGACCGGGATGTGACTGGGGTGTGACCGGGATGTGACTGGGGTGTGACTGGGATGTGACTGGGATGTGACTGGGATGTGACTGGGGTGTAACTGGGATGTGACTGTGATGTGACTGGTATGTATCTGGGGTGTAACTGGGATGTGACTGTGATGTGACTGGTATGTATCTGGGGTGTAACTGGGATGTGACTGGGGTGTAACTGGGATGTGACTGGGGTGTAACTGGGATGTGACTAGGATGTACCTGGGATGTGACTGGGGTGTAACTGGGATGTGACTGGGGTGTAACTGGGATGTGACTGGGATGTGACTGGTATGTATCTGGGGTGTAACTGGGATGTGACTGGGGTTTAACTGGGATGTGACTGGGGTGTAACTGGGATGTGACTGGGGTGTAACTGGGATGTGACTGACTGGGATGTGACTGGGATGTGACTGGGGTGTAACTGGGATGTGACTGGGGTGTAACTGGGATGTGACTGGGGTGTAACTGGGATGTGACTGGGATGTGACTGGGATGTGACTGGGGTGTGACTGGGATGTGACTGGGGTGTAACTGGGATGTGACTGGGATGTGACTGGGATGTGACTGGGGTGTAACTGGGGTGTAACTGGGATGTGACTGGGATGTGACTGGGGTGTGACTGGGGTGTGACTGGGGTGTAACTGGGGTGTAACTGGGGTGTAACTGGGATGTGACTAGGATGTACCTGGGATGTGACTGGGGTGTAACTGGGATGTGACTGGGATGATTCTCAGGTGTAACTGGGATATAACTGGGATGTGACTGGGGTGTAACTGGGATGTGACTGGGGTGTAACTGGGATGGGACTGTGATGTGACTGTGATTTATCTGGGGTGTAACTGGGATGTGACTGGGGTGTAACTGGGATGTGACTGGGGTGTAACTGGGATGTGACTGGGAGCGGTGCAGTGGGTAAAACTGCAGCTTTGTTATCCTTTGTTATCCTGCATGGCCGGCTGCTGTCAGCTAGAGTTATGGTCCAGGTTTACAGGGGAATCCCTGCGCCTGTCCTCCTGCCTCAGATCAGCCGGAGCCTTTCTGAGCTGTCTCCCCGCTTCCCTGGTCTCATGGCAGCTTTTAAGGAAGTCTGTCTCCGCGCTGCATGGAAACCTGGCGTCTGGAGGACGGTTACCACAGACTCGATCTGCTGATGCTTTTGGTCGTCCATAATTACAGTAATGATTTTGCTAAGCTGAACAGAAAACAGCCGTGTTGACGTGAAATCTGAGTCCTTCCATTTCAGAGTTATAGAGCAGAACATGAATATAAATAGCATCATTTCATTTTCAGACAGGAAATGTCAAAACATTTATGTGTGTGTTTGTGTGAGTTGGAGCCTTTGGACATTGTTGTTTATGGCACAGCAGGATCAGACTCCTTCCTCCCATCATCAGCTAGCTGTTTATTTGTTGTATTTCTGTGTAATCTAGAGGTAATTGGCAGAAGGAGGTGTCCTGCCGAGCCGGAAACTGTAGACGATCAGCCACAAAGTCGTCGGCTGACGGGGAACAACATTGATTATCTGGTCACAGTGAACCAGTTTACCTTCTATACTGACCTCTTATCAACCTGCAAGTCAAACTACAGATAAAGCTGGTGTATTGATGAGAAAACACATTTAAATATGAAATCAGATCTCGTAGTTTGATGTTTTCCTCTGGTAGCTGCAGGATAACAACCAGCTGCTTCATGGCTCAATGGCTCCTGTGTAAAATGAAATCAGCTGGATGTTATGGTGACACACCGCCTAACGCTGAGCATACCACACACACACACACACACACACACAGACACACACACGCACACACACGCACACACACGCACACGCACGCACGCACGCACGCACGCACGCACACACACACACACACACACACACACACACACACACACACACACACACACACACACACTCTCATTCCTCCTGTTATCACATTCTACTCCCCCACACTTGCAGCTCTTTTATTAATTATTCATGTCTAATAAACACGTCTGTGGGTAATATCAGACGCCTTCATTTGTTTTCTGGAATCAGATTTCAGATATGAAGTGGAACAATTCTAATTCATTTCTGGGGAATTATCTGGTGAAGCTTGTAGACGGTGAAGTCCCGTTTCCCGTTTTTGGCTGCAGTTTCTGCTGTACTGATGAGATCTAGGAGGAAACCCTGATGATGGACGATCTTCTGCTTCGTCTGATCTTTGACTCTGAATCTGAAACTTTTCTGATGTTTGGTCTTCATCCTGAAACATCCCTGCACAAAAGCAGGTGTGCAACAGAAACCTGGTATTCTACGAAAAGTAACCATGACTCATGAACACAGAAAAATCCTGGACTTTCATGCTTGTTTTTATTTCTTTTCTTGAGAAAAATTCTCAACTATGTTTAAGATCTTTGTTTCCCCATTGTTCAGAAATTCAAGCAAACATACGTCAAAGTGAAACTGAGAAATTTGGAGATGCCAGAGTGAGACATGAAACAGGGTTAGTTCCACAGAGTTTTAACTCATCTAACCAGTGCTGGATAAATCTGTTGAAGACAAATCAGATGTATCAAAAGTTTGTGTGCATCAAAACATGAGCGATCTCACAGCACAGGAAAAATGCACCCACTGATTTACTGACAGTGTGCAGTTAGGTTTGTGTCTTTCAGAGGTGCGAAATAGCGCGTCTTCATCCGTGAATATGCAGTATGGGGCGTTTACACGCAGCTGTGCATGCTGGGAAGAGAAAATGTAAATATATTCATTTAGCATTTAGTAATGCCGGGCTCACACCAAACGATTTTCACCGTCGCAGACTTCAGACAGAAGTCTTTGGTAAATCTCAGGACTTTTACTGGAGTTGTGGTGCCCCCCCCCCCGGTGCCCCCACGCAGCCTCCTGCGCTGATTCATACCAATGTTTTCCTCGTCATGGGCTTGCAATAATATCAAACGTGTTTGATATGAGGAGGGACATGTGTGCAGGAGGAACATGTAGGCGTTTGTGGGGGCAGAGGGAGGCGTGTGCATGTGTATCGGGGGGGTGGAGCGATGTAAGGGGTGTGTGTGAGGGGGTGGAGGAAAAATGGTGTGGGTGTGTCAGGTCGGAGGGAGGGGTGGGTGGGTGTATGTGTCGGGGGAGCGCATGTGGGTATTGGGGGTATACTGTAGGAAGGCAGGGTGTATGTGTGTGGGGTGGAGGGAGGAGTGTGTTTAGGAGGTGTGGTGGTGGTGTAGGGGGGTGGTAGTGATGGTAGCGCCCTGGTGTGTGGGGCAGGGGTAGTTCTGCGTGTGTTTGTATGATCTCATGATACTTAAGCCGCCTGCAGGGCCTCCTGTAGGGGATTGTTAGTTTGTTTTCCAGCAAAGACCTTGAAATGTTGTTTAGGGGTTGAGGTCAGGACTCTGTGCAGGCCAGTCCAGTTCCTCCACACCAGACTCTGCATCCAGGTCTTCATGGACCTGCTTTGTGGTGCACAGTCATGTTGGAAGAGGAAGGGGCCAGTTCCAAACTGGTCCCACAAAGTTGGGACATGGAATTGTCCAGAATGTCTTGGTATGCTGAAGCATTCAGAGTTTCTTTCACTGGAACTAAGCGGCCAAGCCCAGCTCCTGAAAACACCCCCACACCATAATCCCCCCTCCACCAAACTTTACACTTGGCACAATGCAGTCAGACAAGTACCGTTGTCCTGGCAACCGCCAAACCCAGATTCCTCCATCAGATTTCCAGATGGAGAAGCGTGATTGGTCCTCTAGAGAACGCCTCCACTGCTCTAGAGTCCAGCTGCTTTCCACCACTGCATCCACGCTTTGCGTTGCACTTGCTGATGTATGGATGGATGCAGCTGGTCACCATGGAAACCCATTCCATGAAGCTCTCTGTCCCTGTTCTTGATCTGATCTGAAGGCCACATGAAGGTTGGAGGTCTGTAGTGATTGACTCTGCAGAAAGTTGGCCACCTCTTCTCACTATGAGCTTCATCATCACTGATCCGCTCCATCAGTTTACGTGGACGACCACTTCGTGGCTGAGTTGCTGTCGTTCAATTTAAAATACTTCCATTTTCTTATAATACAGCTGACAGGTGACTGTGGAATATTTATGAGCGAGGAAATCTCACCTCTGGATTGTTGCACAGGTGGCATCCTATCACAGTTCCACGCTGGAATTCACTGATTCCTGAGAGCGACACATTCTTTCACATGTTTGTAGAAACAGTCTGCATGCCGAGCTGCTTCATTTACACACCTGTGGACATGGAAGTGATGGAACACCTGATTCCCATCATTTGGATGGCTGAGCAAATACTTTTGACAGTATAGAGTATATATACTAAAAAAGAAGTTGTTCCTGCTAAATTATATTAGAATTATTAAATAACTGTGGATGATTGTCTTTATTTTACTTTAGAAGGTGTTCTTCTTATGAGTTATTTAGGAAAAAAATCTAGCTGAAATTGGTTTTGCTAATCAGTTGCTCTCTGCCCATATCCTCCTCTGACCTCCTCAGCGACACATTTAGTGTTGGCATGTTGCATCAGATTGGTTTTGCATCATGTTTCCTTTAATGATCCAGCTTTTATATATTCTTGTCTATTTAACACGTTTTTGAGCTGATTTGAGGGCAGAAATAACCCGCATTCATACCTTTTCTTATCTATTTTTATTCTAATCTTTCTGTAATTATATTGGTGGTTTTATCTGTGTGTCTGTTCGTACGCACATACCCTGAAATTAACAAAGGAAAACAAATCAGCTGTCAGTGAAATAAGATGAAATTGACAAAATTAATGGGGGGGGGGGGGGGGGGGGGGGGGGGGGGGGGGGGGGGGGGGGGGGTGGGCCCCGCCTCCCCGCGCGGGGGGGGGGGGGGGGGGGGTCCGGGGGCGGGGGGGGGGGGCCCCCGGCCGCGCCCCGGGCGGGGGGCGGCGGCCGTCCTCCCGCGGCGCTGCTCCCGCTCGCCCGGTTTTGGCCGGGGGCCCCCTGGCCGGTCTCGCCCGGGCGGTCCTGTTGTGGGGGGGGGGGGTTCTGTGGCGCCCCCGGCTGGGGGGGGGGGTGGGGGGGTGCGTTGGGGGGGGGGGGGTGGGGGGGGGGGGGGGGGGGGGGGGGGGGGGGGGGGGGGGGGGGGGGGGGGGGGGGGGGGGGGGGGGGGGGGGGGGGGGGGGGGGGGTTGGGGTGGGGGGGGTGGGGGGGGGGGGGGGGGGGGGGGGGGGGGGGGGGGGGGGGGGGGGGTGGGGGGGGGGGGTGGGGTGTTTGGGTTGGGGGGGGGGGGGGGGGTTTGGGGGGGGGGGGGGTTGGGGGGGGGGGGGGGGGGGGGGGGGGGGGGGGGGGGGGGGGGGGGGGGGTGGGGGGGGGGGGGGGGGGGGGTGGGGGGGGGGGGGGGGGGGGGGGGGGGGGGGGGGGGGGGGGGGGGGGGGGGGGGGGGGGGGGGGGGGGGGGGGGGGGGGGGGGGGGGGGGGGGGGGGGGGGGGGGGGGGGTGGGGGGGGGGGGGGGGGGGGGGAAAAAAAAAAATACAAATTCTATGAAAATCATGACATTGGTTTTGAATTGTGGTTTGAAAGAAATATTAAAAACAAACCCACAAATATAAAAAAAACATGTAAACAAGCATGATGGGGCTCTGAAGCTAAAATGTTGTTGAGCAACACTTTGAGACAATCACTGCAATCAGGTGTTTTCTGTGACGTCCAATCAGACGTCTGCACCTGCTCACAGGTATGTTGGTCCATGTTCATGGGAAAGGTGCTGTAATGAGTCTGGGACAGTTTTGTTTGTTTGTTTATTTTTTTATTATTATTTGCCAAACACAATTCAAAAGTAATATTTTATTTTACTAAATTATAATTTTGTAGATTTTCATTTATTATCAGTTTATTCAGTTTCTTATCATCTAAACTACGATTGTGAATTTAGCATTTTTGTAATTGGGGTTATGAATAATTCTGAGGACGACTGTATCCTCCGTGATTCTACCGCTGTGAAGCACGCAGGTCAGCTGAGGCTGCTGGAAATGTGCTGCATTTGAAGTGAGTTGACGGGGAGAACATGGAAGGCTGCAGGTGGGATTAAAGCTGGGGAAACTCGCCGCTGTGAAGGAGGTGTGTGTCTGATTGTGATGGGTCAGCCGGCCTGACCCCGAGCAGATCTGCTGATGAGGATGATTCTCTCTGAGGCGGCGTTCTCCTCATCAGGTGCTAACCTGTAATTCCCCGCAGCTCTCAGGTTTACATCAGGCAGCCAGTGATGTCACTGGAACGGTTCAACCAGCCTCAGCATCCGTCAGTCTCTCCTGCATATTCAACATTTGCACAGGACGCCCGCCTGCACCGTCACAAAAGTCTTTATTTTAATTAGAACATGAATGAATAAGCAGTTCCAGTTTGTTCTTGTCCTGTAACGGAAT
Source organism: Atherinomorus stipes (assembly GCA_023101725.1). Lineage (NCBI taxonomy): Eukaryota > Metazoa > Chordata > Actinopteri > Atheriniformes > Atherinidae > Atherinomorus > Atherinomorus stipes. Next base: position 93,026 of record JALJCO010012724.1, read on the forward strand.
AACACACAGCAGTACCTAATCATTTCTGCAGACTCATTTAAATTCAGCACGGAAAGCGACGGCTCAGTGTTCGAGTAGGTAGCTTCAATACCGCATTTTTAAATATTGATATGATATTGGTATAAAATACCGTGGTATCCCTGTGTATGGATATTTTGTCCCATCCCTGGCTGGGCCCCCGTTGACCTGGAGCTGTTCCCAGTGTTGTATAAAGTACCCAAAAGCCATACTTGAGTAAAAGTAAAAGTACCTTACTGGAAAATGACTCAAGTAAAAGTCAAAGTCGCCTGCTAGAATATTACTTGAGTAAAAGTAAAAAAGTAGCCAGTATTTACTGTACTTAAGTATCAAAAGTAAATAGTACTGTTAATAAAATGCAATCAGAAATTTGAGTTTAACATTTTCTTTATTTCTGTTTAATTTAGTTTTTAAGTTTGCGAATTTGTGATAGTAATTTGCAAAGTGTAAAGAAGTTTCAGTACCTCCTTACATAAACCCAACTATATAGAAAAATACTGTACACACAAAACATTCTTACAGACCTGCATGGATGCCTACCAACATTCATATCCACGTGCATTCAATATAAAATCATTCCTAATACACTCTTGGTGCTCAGAGGTGATGCAAACAAACAAAGAACTTGATTGGTTGAACTTTAAATGACTGCAGTGTGACAGCACATGAACTGTCCATCCAGTCGTTACTGAACCCTGAAAAACTTTTTGTTCAACCTCAAAAGAAGTTGTTTCTCAAAATGGTGAGAACTCAATCTCACTCTTCTTGGACTGAAGACCAAACCAGCGATGCTGAACAGCCGTTCACCTGCTGCTGAGGCAGGTAAAGGTGTGTTTAGCTTCAGAGACGCTGCACACGGCTGCTACTAGTGGCTGCTAGTCCCACTACAACAAAACAAAGATTCTCATTGGCTATTAAGTTCCTTCTTTACGTTATGTATTTTGTAACGAGTAACTAAGATGCTCAGGTAAATGTAATGGAGTAAAAGTATTGATTTTTCTCGCAAAATGCAGTGAAGTAAAAGTAAAAGTCATCAGAAATAGAAGTAGTAAAGTAAAGTACAAATATAAAAAAATACTACTTAAGTAAAGTAACTAAGTATAACTAAGTACAACACTGGCTGTTCCCCACTCTTTGGGGGGGTGGTGTCTGGGTTTCCCTGGGCGTGCCGCTGTGAAGGTGGGTGAGTGGCTTGGGGCCTGGCGGGGGGCCCGGGTGGGTGTGTGTGCATGTGTGAGTGTGTGTGTGTGTGTGTGTGTGTGTGTGTGTGTGTGTGTGTGAATACTTATGAGAGAGTATGTGAGATGTGAAAGTGTGGGCGTGTGTGTGTGGGGCGGTAAATTCTGGACGCTACCCACTCAGGACACTTGGATTACATTGGACGAGCAGTATGGAGGAATATTGACACGTTTCTGTGGACTTTTATGGACCTTTTTGGTTCAGTCGCCGGTGAACTCCATTATATGAAAGTTGGGGGATAATGAAACAACACCCCCCCCCCTTCCCCCGGATCTCTGGCTGCATTTGAGATATTTAAAAAAATGTTCCAGAGTCTTGCTCAGCATGAGGGTGAGGAGCAGATGAAGGAGCATGATTCTGCGGCTGATTCCTGGATCCATGACTGATGCGGATCTTCTGTTTGTGTCGGTGCTGCTGGAGTTTTAATAAACAGATGTGAGATATTATACTCCAGTAAAGGCTTGAATGTGCTGCCGGGACTGAAGGAGCTGCATTAGAGGGTTGAAGTCTAATTAATTAAGCTGATAGATTACAGGCAGCTCATTTGATCACACACACCCATCAGTCACGGCTCCTCCGGGTTCTGCTGCTTCATCTGCACAGCTGGGAACGATGAAGAGAACGAGCCTCCGAAGCAGAGCGGAAACAGAAGCTCATCTCCAGATTCTTAAAGGTACAGTGTGTAAGAATTACTGACATCTAGTGGTAAAGAAGGGTGTTAATAAATGACTTCATATTCCAGCACTGTTGCGCATGTATGGTGGCTGTTTGTGGCCAAAAGTCTCCCAGACATAGATGTTTTCATTTGTGATCCAGTGTAGGGATGCAAGATATAATCAGCCACCTATCGGTATCGGCCTATATCGGCCTTAAAACTGAGTATCGGACATCAGCCATAATTAACCAATCAGCCCAGTGTTTCTAAAGTCTAAAAAAAAAACAGAAAACAACTTAATCTTCCTCTCTTTCTTCTTTAAAAACTCCTTTTTTACAGACTTTGAAACTTCTAAAGACTAGGGGTGAAAAAAATGTTGATACACTGAAATATCACAATATTTTCATATGCTGATATATTGACATTTAAAAATGTGGTATCGATCTATTTTACTAATGAAATCTCGCAATATTTTATCGTTCTGTTTCAAATCTCGAGAGAATTCATGAAATGTCTTGAGAATTTGTAAAAGAATGATGAAATCTCGCGAGATTTTGTAAGTAAAATAGATCGATACCACGTTTTTAGATATTGATTTGATATTGGCATATGAAAATAATCTGATATTTCAGTGTATAGATATTTTTTCCCACCCCTATTTTTCAAAGTGTCTGAGATGGATAACAAAACTGCTATTTGCAATGACTGCTTATTTCTTTCAGCTTTAACATCGGTATCGATATCGGTTATAGACCACAAGTTTTAAAATATATCGGCATATTGCCAAAATTCCAATATCATGCATCCCTAATCCAGTGGTCTCAGGTGTAGCTATGACTCGACTGCAGGTAACTTCTTTTTATGTCTTTTAAGGCATTATTGATCCCAAACAGTCTCTAACTCTCATTAAACAGACATCTTTAAAAAAAAAAAAAACAGGTTTAGGACCAAAATGATGGAACGAACTGTAACAGTGTGATATCACTTATGGAATACACTCCAAAAAGAAGTAACAGAATCAAGAACAATCATGGAATTTAAGAGATACATAAAACGACGATTAAAAAGTATGAAAATGAAAGTTTTTGGTAAATGTGACCAATCTTGAAAAAAATGAAGGAGTTGTGAATGCAGTAAATTCATATATATGAACCAGGGCTGTCAGTTTAATGTATTAATTAGATTAATTAATTACACTGCAAATAAATGCGTTAAAAATATAATCCTAATTAATTCACAGTGCAAATTCAATGCACGGGCATTTTTAATTTGGCCAACTGAATGACCCGGGCAGTGGGTGGTGGTAATGCGCCTAAAGCTGTTTGCCAACCGCCAATAAACACCAAAAGAAGAAGAAGAAGAAGAAGAAGAAGAAGACGTGTTAATGAGTCACTGTTCAGGACTTCATAGCTGTGTTGGAGCAGGGTTGCATTAAACTTAAAGGACGGCGGCCCTTGAGGACCATTGTTCCCTATGACTGTTTTAGCAGATATGAGATTAAAATGTGATTAATGAGATTAATTAATTACAAATCCTGTAATTAATTACATTAATGTTTTTAATTGCCTGACAGCCCTAAATGAGCATCAATGAACTGAGGTGAAATGGTGTGAATGTTGGAGGGGCAGATATTAAAAGATTGCTCTCCTCTCTGCTCTTTTTCATTCCAGCTGTATGAAGTTCATTGTGTTTGTTTTAACCCCTTAACGCCTGAATTTATATGCAAATGTATAAAAAAATAAATTCTTTGAGTTTTTGCTTTCAAGGAGATATTAAAATAAGCTGAGATTGTTCATTTTACCACAGCACATAAAATAGATAGAAATTTGGGTTCAAAGCAAATTTGTGACACCTTTGGTCAAAAGTAATGAAATAAAGATAAAACTGATTTTTCATGTCTTCGAGGATGGAAAAGGTCATAAAACTATTTTCAATGTCCTGACTATAACACCACTTTTTGTAACTATTGTTAACTTTTATACTTCATAGCATAAAATAGATATACAGTACATAATGTATAAAAGTATATACATAGTGAACTATTGCAAACAGATATAAAACAGAGCTTAAAAATGTTCAATTAGAACATGAAATAAACATTCATGAAGGCAGTATTACTGCTGCAAGCTACATTTTCTTCACTGTGGTCACTGAGACAGCTGTCGTCACAGTCACCTGGAACTCACAAGTTTATTTTGGTCTCTGTATGAATAAAGGGCAGAAATTGCATTTATTTTCTGCATGATTCTCTAAAAACGATAATAGAAAAGAACTAGAGTGTTATTTCTGAAAGAAAATTCACATGTGTACTGAAAGCCCTCTAAATGCAGCTGTTTACATGGAACTGTAGCCGTTGTGGATGAGTGTCACTAATTTGCTACAAACCGAAATGTTCAAATTGCTTAAGAATTGCTGTATCAAATTGCTGTATCGGAACAAAATAAGCTCATAAATATTTCTGTTTTAGCTAAACTCACCTTATACAGTATGTGAATGTTGCTCCACCTTTCCAAGCTTATTTCACCTTTTCAAACCGGAAGTACCCGCTGCGTTTAACCAGATAGTGTGCCCACTCTAATGGGTCCGACTGGAAAAAATGTGCTTGCAAATGTTCCTACAGTAGGAACGTAATGAATGACCAACCGTTAAATGTGGAAACACAAGCTATCTAACTTGTTACTGTAATAAAAACGGTTTGATGCAAAAACGCCACACTCGGCATGAAGGGGCTAATGTTTGTTTTGCTTTTATTGAATTAAATTAAATAGAATAAAAAAGCAAAGTTGGTACAACAGTTTTAAAGATCAGAGGGTTCTCATTATACACACTTAGATGTGTTTGAAATCGCTCCCTATCACGGATGTAGTGCACTATATAGTGATATACCCACAAAGCACAGTGAATGTAAGCATACAAGCGATGTACCCCACATTTTACTCCCGTATACCACAATGCAATGCGGTCATGATTTGTGATTGCAGAAGAAGAAAAATGCCGGAAAGGAAAGTACACAATTTCTCTACAAGTACTTTTACTTGTATTTTAGTAATATTTTGGCAGTCTAAAACTAATTGTGCTGATTTTCAGTACGCTTTCCACAACTGCAGTTAGCATGTTAGCTAAGATGTATTTCAGGTGTTTACCAGTTGACGTAGGCGAATCAATAAATAGCGCCTTAAACGCCTAAGACTTCCTTCGCCTCTGTCTGTGCCTGAGAAGCAGGAGTTGGGCAGCAACATCCACGCTACAACTCGTATCATTTTTCAAACTGTCTCTAAGAAAGTCGCTGATAGCTTACGAGCAAAATTACTACTGGCTACGAATTCGCAAGAGCTCATGCACAATCCCGACCGATTACAGATCATGATGAGAATACAGAACAGTAGTTGACTAAACAAAATGTTCACAAGAGTGATATTTCAGCAGTTTATTGATCAATAAACCCAAAGCTTTAGAAATGGCTTTGGAACCTTTTCCAGACTGATAGATCTCAATGACTTTGTTTCTCATTTGTTCCTGAATTTCTTTGGATGGCAGCATGATGTCTAGCTTTGGAGGATCTTTTGATCTACTTCACTTTGTCAGGCAGGTCCTATTTAAGGGATTTCTGGATGGAGAACAGGTGTGGCAGTAATCAGGTCTGGGTGTGGATAGAGAAACTGAACTCTGCTTTCCAAAGATGATAAACCACAGTTAATTTATGTTTTAACAGGGGGGCAATCATTTTTTCACACAACTGTATAGCAGCTATTCTAGTGCAGCAATTACACATAAATAGAAACAAAGTTTTGAATCATGTATCACATTTTTCTGCCATTGGCCGGCTCTGTGTTCATTAAAGGTACAGTGTGCAAAAAATCAAACACACTGGGAACTCTGAGAGGTTTTATGTCTTTATTATTCATCAGTCTGCCACAGAGCAGCAGCATCAATTAACTCGGCGTTCAGAGTTAAAGCCTCTCTGGAAACTGATCAGGATCAACGAGATAAACGAGGGTTGAACTACTCACTACAGTGAAGGATAAAACAGAAACAGTGGGGACAGCCACTGGTGGAGGATTTTCTCTCTCTGGGCGAGTCATCCTGGCTGCTCGCTCTCCAGCAGGAGTGTGTGCAGAGATGTGGCTGTTATGTAAGGCCTCCACCCTGCACGGGTATGCAAGCACAGCCTCGGATGGATTCAGGACACGAGTGGAAGATGTAGTGAAACATCCCTCTGGAGCAGAGAGGTAAAACCTGAAATGCTTATTCTCCGTGCTCCAGGAAAGCTGGTGATGCCACTCTGAGCTGCAGACTGACGGCATGGAGGAAGACGCCTGGTTCTCATTCTCAAGCTCAAGTTTATTTATATAATATGTTCATAAATGACAGTCACCAAAGTGCTGAACAAATTTAGGTTTAGCAAAATTGAAAACAAGGAGTAAAAGCAACAAATTACAGAATAAAAAGATCAAAAAAAGAGATGATAAAATAAAAAGAACAGCTAAAACAAAACACAACGAGCTCCATTGAAGATCCAAAGGCCAGTCTAAAGAAACGCGTTTTGAGGAGAGTTTGAAACTCAGAAGCGGACAGCCAGCGTGAGACTGTCCCAGAGTTTAGGGGCAGAAACAGGAAAACCTCTGATGGGGACTTCCAAAAGCAACTGAGACGGAGAACGAAAGGCTCTTGGAGGAGCATGTCTGCTTAAAAGATCAATGATGGGTGGGGGTGGGGGGGAATGATCCCTCCATCTATTGTTGCTAACTTTCAGACCCCCTAGCAACTTATTTTCAAAAAAGCGACTAGCGCCAAATCTGCCGACTTTTCCTGATGTTCATGGAGACAGATAAAGTTTTTATCGCTCTCCATCTGTTCATCAGGTGCTGCCTGCCGTCGGCCCCTCCTTCCTTGTTTCCCGGCACTTACTTACTGTTCACACTGTCCTTTTGCAGACAGCAGCTGTGCCATGATCACGTCTCCTCATCCAGATTATTTCCCATGATGCCTTATGGCACAACTGGGTCTTTCTTGCAACATGACTTAAATGTGTATGTCACCCCATCACCAGACCAAGGAAAGACGATGGATAACTGGAGTCACATAAATATTCACAATAGGGGATTATCACGCTTCCGCGTTCCGGTTTCCGGAAGTTGAAACATTTGACACTTCCTCTTCCGGGCCATGTTAACGACAGCCGTTCCTGCTCTGTTACACTGTTTAAATCGGATAAACTCCAAACATACTTAAGTTTTCATTCCAGACTGAAGTGATGCTGGATCAAAAGCTGGATCAAAACGATCGATTTGCCGCGGTGAAGGGCCGAACTTTATAATAAAACACACGTTTGTTTGTCGCCGGTGGGGCACAACACCGGCACTTCACAGCATGCTAGCATTAGCCAGCTAGCGTTTACTGACGTGTCTAACATTGTGCGTCTTAAAACACACAAACATCTGAAAATCGGGTCTGTACCCCCTAGGGCTGGACGATTATGAAAAAAATTATAATCACGATTATTTTGACTGATATTGAAATCACGATTAATATACACGATTATTCATTGATTTCATAAAAAAGTGTTTATTGAACCACATAACTCAACTTGAAATATGACTTTTAAATAAATTAAACCAAAAATAAATTAGAAACAAGTAAAGGAGTAAAATAAGAATATTATTCAATATAATAATAGCAATAAAAAAATGAATACTCAGTCTACATACATTCCTGTTCTATACTCCCTGCAGTTTGCTTCCTATAACTCCACCAGTATGTTCACTTCAGGATTAATTGTTTTTCTTCGATTACAGTGTTTTTGTGATTGTGAGAAGGAAAAATTGAAATCACGATTAAAATTCGATTAATTGTCCAGCCCTAGTACCCCCCCGTTTCCAGTGGAAGAACTGGGGACTGCCAAGAAAGGAGACGCTTTCAGATGCTTGTGTGTTTTCAGCCGCACAAAGTTAGGCAAGTTATCGAGCTGGCTAATGCTAGCCTGCTAACACGACTGCGCAGTCTGCCGGCCACAAACAAACGTGTGTCGTTTTATTATAAAGTTCGGTCCTTCACCGCGGCGAATCGGTCGTTTTAATCCACTTCTTCCTGAGCATCACTTCAGTCTGGAATGAAAACTTGGCATTGGCGTTTATCCGATTTACAAAGTTTAACAGAGTAGTAGCTGGCGGGCTATTGTTAGCAGGTTAGCATTAGCCAGCTCGATAACGTGCCTAACTTTGTGCGGCTGAAAACACACAATCATCTGAAAGCGTCTCCTTTCTTGGCAGTCCCCAGTTGTTCCACTGGAAACGGGGGGGTACAGACCCGATTTTCAGATGTTTGTGTGTTTTAAGACGCACAATGTTAAGCATGTCAGTAAACGCTAGCTGGCTAATGCTAGCATGCTGTGAAGTGCCGGTGTTGTGCCCCATCGGCGACAAACAAACGTGTGTTTTATTATAAAGTTCGGCCCTTCACCGCGGCAAATCGATCGCTTTGATCCAGCTTTTGATCCAGTATCACTTCAGTCTAGAATGAAAACTTAAATATGTTTGGAGTTTATCCGATTTAAACAGTATAACAGAGCAGAAACGGCTGTCGTTAACATGGCCCGGAAGAGGAAGTGTCAAAATCCGGGAACTTCCGGTAAGCGTGATAATCCCCTATTCTTTGTCATTGGACACGTTTGACGAGAAGGAGACAAAATCACAATCCACCGCATGATTATGGAGGCTGGTACAGGTACATGATACAATACTATTACGATATTTTACCTACAACAACAATAATATCACGATACAGTGAATCTGCAATAATCAATATACTGCAATAAATTTTAACCACAATGTCTCGTGTCCCTGAAGACGTCCCATATTTACTGACCAAACTGGATCCGTTTTTTATGATTCACATGAATTTCTGTCAATAATTTCACATAAATGACAGAAATTAATGTGAAATCAGTAAAAAGGTAAAACAGTGTGATTCTTCTGAAAGAGCATATGAAAATAAATATGTCAGTTTATTGACTTCCACAGGTACAGAATATGTTGAAGTTGAAGAAAAAAGAAGATTAAAGTAAAGATAAATGAGATGTGAGGTCGGAATGTTGCAGCAGGTTGTAACCATCATGGATGTGCTCGGACAGATGGCTTACCCAGTCTGATCCAGAAGCCTAAACCTGGTCCTGATGGAGGTTTTCCTTTCTGGTTCTGGTCCTGATGGAGGTTTTCCTTCCTGGTTCTGGTCCTGATGGAGGTTTTCCTTCCTGGTTCTGGTCCTGATGGAGGTTTTCATTCCTGGTTCTGGTCCTGATGGAGGTTTTCCTTCCTGGTTCTGGTCCTGATGGAGGTTTTCCTTCCTGGTTGTGGTCCTGATGGAGGTTTTCCTTCCTGGTTCTGGTCCTGATGGAGGTTTTCCTTTCTGGTTCTGGTGCAGATGGAGGTTCTCCTTCCTGGTTCTGGTCCTGATGGAGGTTTTCCTTCCTGGTTCTGGTCCTGATGGAGGTTTTCCTTCCTGGTTCTGGTCCTGATGGAGGTTTTCCTTCATGGTTCTGGTCCTGATGGAGGTTTTCCTTCCTGGTTCTGGTCCTGATGGAGGTTTTCCTTCCTGGTTCTGGTCCTGATGGAGGTTTTCCTTCCTGGTTCTGGTCCTGATGGAGGTTTTCCTATCTGGTTCTGGTTTTGGATCAAATAGAGGATGTGGTCCGGTGGTGTACAGATGTAACAATTACCGGTAAAATGGTTAATCGTGATAAAATTACCAACGATTGGGAATACCGTTTCAAATTTTAATTATCGTTAAAACCGTGACTGATTACTGCGCTTTGAAAAACTCCCAGTGATGCTGCTCATTGGCTGGAAAAGCAGCAGCAATCCCAGTTTGCAGTGTTTAATTTATGAAAATTAATTAATGGAGGATTGGACCGGGTCAAGTCAAGATTCGATCCAATCTGTCGGTTTCCTTAACTAGGCTATTATGAATCTGACCTGAACTTTTCTGTCTGTTTAAGCACTCTGAGGTGACACTGTCATGAATGGACGCTATACAAATAAAGCTGAATTGAATTGAATTGAAAACATGGTGGAAGGCAACGAAGGCGCCCACATGGACAGTACTCTTGAGATTTTCCCCCTTTAAAAAGACTGAAATAGACATTTCAACCCATTTTGGATGTTTTTAAAGATGCTGGGGGGTATTTCTATAATACAGCTATAAAAATGATAACCGTGATCATTTTGGTCACAAAAACCGTGACGTGAAATTTTCATATTGTTACATCTGGATCCCGAACACGCTGTTCTGTGCACATCTGTGCTTTCAGGGAACTCAACTCCAACAGATGTGATTTAAAGCAGTGATTCTTAACCATGGAGCAAGTTCGGCCTTAAGCGCCACCTAGAGGGCCGTGAAAAAACTTTCCTTTTCCACATGTGGGCAGCGAGGACCGTATATTTACACTATTATTTATGACTGGATGAGTTGCAATGTAGCCTCCCCCACATGGTGGCGCTAATTTGTCAGAGTTCAACAAACAAGCAGAAGAAGACACTCAGCTAGCCGCTAGCCTGTAGATAACGTTGTAAAGAAGAATTGAAACTAAATAATGAAGATAAAAATGGTCCCAAACCGCCCCTACAGAGACAAAAATGCTCTCCCATTTATTTAATACGGATTAGTGAGTGGAAAAAGCAGAGCTGAGAAGTCTCGGTGGAGCACCAGCTAGCATTAATGCTAACGCTAACGTTAATGCTAACACTAATAGAAGCCCTGAAGCATCTGCAGCTTCATCTAGAAACAAACATCTAACACTCGTTGGAAAAACAGGATTTTTAAGAGAAAAAAAGAGAAAATCAGCTGTTGATGCAGAAAATGTCTGTTATGTTTGGAAGTTCTTTAAAAACTTCTCGGAAAAGTTTAAATATATAAATTGTTCATTGAAATTTTTTGCTTTAATATCCTGTCAAAACAAATAAAATATTTTTTTACAGATTATTTAAATTGAGCATTTTTATTTTCTATGTGATCTATTACTGCAGCATTTTATCTCTTTTTAAAATCAGTTTCCATCAGTTTTTTCTGTTGTTCCTCTTTTTGTAGTAAAATGTTGTAGATTTTGTGTTTATAGCCTAATTCTGATTTGTTCTTGTAGGAGTCTGATTTTATTCCATGAATCATTCGTGTGATATAAATGTGTTTGTGACCATCTCATAATATATTTTATATGATGTTATTCATGTTTATCACGCCACAATCACTCAATCAAACTTTATTTATATAGCACTTTTCAGACAAATAAAAGGCAACTCAAAGTGCTTAATAAAAATAAAAACAATAAAAAACTAGGTTCAGTCTGTTAAAGGCAGGTGGATTTTCTTTAGTTAGTAGATAAATAAACCAAAAATGGGATTATTACACAAATACAGTGTTAAATATGAATGGACTCAAAAATTTGGCCCTATCATGAAAAAGGTTGAGAAGTCCTGATTTAGGGTAAATGATTCCTGTGGAAAATCACACCAGCACTGAAGCAGCTATCGTAGCTGGATCTTAGCTGGTCTGGGGGGTTCTGTTAACCCAGTGTCAAGCTGCTCTGTTTACCCACGTGGTGTCGGTTCTGACCCAGACACTAAAACCTAAGGGACCAAGCAAAGCTGCATTTTCCTGGGAGAAATCCCCTCATCGCGGAGGAAAGCCACATCCTTGGCCTCCGTGTCATCCCCGTGGATGAGGTTAACAGTGAAGCAGACAGACGGCCGTCCGGTCTGAACCGGTCCAGAGAGCGGCCGCGCCCTGAGAGAGCTGCTGTACATGCATGGCTGGTCCTCCAGCTGACCCAGCTTCCATCCTAATTGGACGCCGTTACGTAAGCAGGAGTCCTCCAGTGCACTCAGAGAAAACCACAGAGCAGGAGGCGTGTGGGGAGCGGCGTATTTTTAAGGCATAGACTGGTGGAAAACTGCAGACTGTATGATTTCCTATTCTGACTGATGAGCTGGTCCTGCAGCTGCCGGCCTGGGACCTCCGAGTTGTTTTCTATATCTGGAGTTAAAGTGGTGGCAGTCATTTCCTCAGAGATCAGCGCATGTTGTTGCTGTCAGCAGCAGCCGGCTCTTCATTTGTACAGCTCCACAAGTCCAAGTTTGCATGCATCTACATACATATGTGTGTATATATATATATATATATATATATATATATATATATATATACTGTATATATACAGTATATATATAGTTTGTGTGTGTGTGTGTGTGTGTGTGTGTACAGCATATGTCATTTCATTTTTTGTACCGCTTATCTAATTTAGGGTTTCAAACCCCTGAATTGGACATATATCAGTTTCTGTACCACATATTAGATATGTGTGGTACAGAAAACTATTGGATATGGATAAGATGGATGGATGGATGCATCAATGGATGGATAGATGGATGGATGCATGGATGGATGGATGCTTGGACAGATGGATGGATGGATAGATGGATGGATGCATAAAAAAAGAGAAGAGGAGGAGGAGGAAAGGCAATGAATGGATAGATGGATGGATGCATCAATGGATGGATGGATGCATGGGTGGGTGGATAGATGGAAGCATCAATGGATGGATGCATCCATCCGTCCGTCTGTCCATCAGGTGTCCTCTTGGACCTCCTATAATCCGGCTCCTCTGTCTGTGGAGGAGCAGCTTTGTAGCACCGGTGTCGTGGAGGAAATGTCCTCCTTCTGTTTCTGAGCTCTGAGTACGTCCAGGATATTGCATCTCATAAATTCATGCACCACCCAGCTTTTTTCCCCGGCTGATGTGAGGTCCTCCATGTGTGAAGGTGCAGCAGGACTCTGAAGGACTGATGAAGACGAGGGAATCCAGGACTTCCTGGCTCCTCCCCTACAGGTGCAGGAAAACCAGCAGATTTCCTGCACCACTCAGTCCCGACTGCAGGAGAGACGAGTTTCCCTGGTTACAGAGCTCAGAGAGAGCAGACGGGGATGGGGAAGCCTGCCGTCACGGCTTTAAGCTGAAGGGAAATGCTCAGTAAAAGACAGCAGAGGTGTCTGCTGGAGCTCTGCAGCATCATTTCTGTGGAGGAAAGGAAGAGAAATGACATTCCTCCTCTCAGCTCTCCTTCGTTTACTTTCACATCAAATCCATCATTCGGCAGCCTCGTCAGGGTCAGCACGGACAGGATCAGGACATGCGCGTGTCTCTGAACTTTCATCAGTACTGCAGTACAGACTGATCCAGACTGACAAAGATAACACAAGTAAACACTAAATGCAGTTTTTAAATGAAGATTTTTATTTTTAAGAGGTAAAAAAATCCAAACGTCCATGTCCCTGTGTGAAAAAGTGATCTTCCCCTAAACCTAATAACTGGTTGTTCCACCTTAGCAGCAACAACTGCATCAAGCGTTTGTGATAACTGGCAGTGAGTCTTCTACAGCGCTGTGGAGGAATTTTGTTCCACTCATCTTTGCAGAATTGTTGTAATTCAGCCACATTGGAGGCTTTTCCAGCATGAACCGCCTTTTTAAGGTCATGCCACAGCATCTCAATGGGATTCAGGTGGGGGCTTTGACTAGGCCACTCCAAAGTCTTCATGTTGTTGTTCTTAAGCCATTCAGAGGTGGACTTGCTGGTGTGTTCTGGATCATTGTTCTGCTGCAGAACCCAAGTGCGCTTCAGCTTGAGGTCACCAACAGATGGCCGGACGTTCTCCTTCAGGATTTTTTGGTAGAAGCAGAATTCATGGTTCCATTTACCACAGCAAGTCTTCCAGGTCCTGAAGCAGCAAAACAGCCCCAGACCATCACACTACCACCACCATATTTTACTGTTGCTATGATGTTCCTTTTCTGAAATGCCGTGTTACTTTTACGCCAGATTTAACGTCACCATGTTTGTAAACTTTGAAGGAGTCAATAACAACAACTCTGAAAATTATACACAGAAAATATCTAATATAGAAGTTTAATAAACACAACTCTGCAAATCACAAGCTTGCATTTTGGAAAAATTAGTTCATGAGATCACTTCCTCTGAAAATGACCTCAGAAAAACAAGTTCTGAGACAAATGGAACGCACTATTTTATACACGCTGGATCGCTGCTAATGGAACGAAATCTCGCGAGATTTTTTTACGGAACAACAAAATCTCGCAAGATTTCGTTTTTAAAAATAAAACAATACAGATGTTTTCTGATATCACATTGTAATGTGATATCAGTAGGCCGATAATATCGGACATCCCTACTGTAAATAATTAAGTTATGATGAGAAGGACGAGGACACTTCACATGATCACAGAACAAACATCAGTGTATCTGCATCAGTGTATTTTAGTGAGTAAACGATCTGAAGCAGGTGAGATTTCATTCATAGATTTCTGATTTAAGTTGGAAAACAGTGTTTCACCAACGATCCTTCCTCATTTGTCTCTTCGTTCAGCTTTCTGTTCCCTCCGTCATGACAACACGGTGAATGTGGAAGTGAGGTGTTGCGTGCTCGCGTTGGCCCGAGCTTCTCTGCATCTGCAGAGGTAACCAGGCAACAGCCTTGCCGGCAGACGGAGGTGGCTTTGCAGAGGCTGCTGCAGGGAAACGGACTTTCCTCCTGTTACATCACACTCCTCCAGCATGAAGACGAGGGCCTTTTTCTGTGGCGTGGTCAGAAATCTGGGGATTTTTACTGGAGAGGAGGGATCTCCTCTCTGCGTGACAGGCTGAGCAGCGTTCGTGTGTCCAGAAACTCCCACCTCTCACCCACAGAGCTGGCTGGTGAAGCCAACGAGCGAGGGGGAGTTTCTACTCAGATTCATGTGTGATCAGTGTGATGAACTAAAGCAGAGGTTCAACCTTTTTCATGATGCGGTCCAGCTTTTCAGTCCAAACTGGTCCAGGGTCCATTCATATTTAACACTGTTTTAGTGTAATTTATCTCATTGTTGGTTTATTTATTTAATAACTAAAGCAAATCCAGCTGCCTTTAACAGACTGAACCTATAAAATGTGGCTGATAAACATGAATAACATCATATAAAAATATATTCTGAGATGGTCACAAACACATTTATATCACACGTATAATTCATGGAAGAAAATCAGACTCCTACAAGAACAAATCAGAATTAGGCTATAAACACAAAATCTACAACATTTTACTACAAAAAGAGGAACAACAGAAAAAACTGATTGAAACTGATTTAAAAAAAGAGATAAAATGCTGCAGTAATAGATCACATAGAAAAAAACCTGCTCAATTTAAATAATCTGTAAAAAAAAAAAACTTTATTTTATTAGTTCAGACAGGCCATTAAAGCAAAAAAATTCAATGAACAATTTAACTATTTAAACTTTTCTTAGAATTTTTTAAAGGTGCCATGACATCAAATTTCACTTTTCTGGGGTTTGGGGTGTTTAATATGATCTGTTGTGCACTGATGAGGTCATGTGAATGTCAGAGTGAGAATCAAAGTTCCTGTTTATGGTCTGTCAGCTTTGTCTCTCTGCTCAGAAACAGTTGAATCAGACAGCAGCTTATCATTCTACGAAGTTCTATCATTCTACGTAGTTCTATCATTCTACGTAGTTCCATCATTCTACGTAGTTCCATCATTCTACGTAGTTCTATCATTCTACGTAGTTCTATCATTCTACGTAGTTCCATCGTTCTACGTAGTTCTATCATTCTACGTAGTTCCATCATTCTACGTAGTTCTATCATTCTACGTAGTTCTATCATTCTACGTAGTTCTATCATTCTACGTAGTTCCATCATTCTACGTAGTTCTATCATTCTACGTAGTTCTATCATTCTACGTAGTTCTATCATTCTACGTAGTTCCATCATTCTACGTAGTTCTATCATTCTACGTAGTTCCATCATTCTACGTAGTTCTATCATTCTACGTAGTTCCATCATTCTACGTAGTTCCATCATTCTACGTAGTTCTATCATTCTACGTAGTTCCATCATTCTACGTAGTTCTATCATTCTACGTAGTTCCATCATTCTACGTAGTTCTATCATTCTACGTAGTTCCATCATTCTACGTAGTTCCATCATTCTACGTAGTTCTATCATTCTACGTAGTTCCATCATTCTACGTAGTTCTATCATTCTACGTAGTTCCATCATTCTATGTAGTTCTATCATTCTACGTAGTTCCATCATTCTACGTAGTTCCATCATTCTACGTAGTTCTATCATTCTACGTAGTTCCATCATTCTACGTAGTTCTATCATTCTACGTAGTTCCATCAATCTACGTAGTTCCATCATTCTACGTAGTTCTATCATTCTACGTAGTTCCATCATTCTACGTAGTTCTATCATTCTACGTAGTTCTATCATTCTACATAGTTCTATCATTCTACGTAGTTCCATCATTCTACGTAGTTCTATCATTCTACGTAGTTCCATCATTCTACGTAGTTCCATCATTCTACGTAGTTCTATCATTCTACGTAGTTCCATCATTCTACGTAGTTCCATCATTTTACGTAGTTCCATCATTCTACGTAGTTCCATCATTCTACGTAGTTCCATCATTCTACGTAGTTCCATCATTCTACGTAGTTCTATCATTCTACGTAATTGAATTGCTCCAATAAGAGCACACTATCAAGTAAACAGCCCCCCCCCGCCCCCCCCCCCTCTCTCTCTCCTAACGGTTTATGCACCGTCCGCTCCCCCCTCCCCTTCCTGTCTGATTCAGCTGCATGTATGGAGCTAGTAGTAACTTCTGTGCAATCAGGTCTGGATTTTCAAACAAATGGATTTAAAAGAAAACTTCTGCAGCAACACTGAGGGAGGGGGCCACAACCTTGTCATTACCTGTAAGTTTATTTATTTTCTAAATGCTGTCTTGTCTGATAAACGTAGCTCACACTGTCTAAAGTGCCCATGTTGCTAGCAGTTAGCCTTTAGCAAACTCCGACCGCAGCTCGACCTAGATTCTCCAAATAAGGTCATAGCCAAATAAGGTGTAGCCAATCAAAATGAAGTCAACGTGGTCTCCGGGTAAAGCTCCATATCATCACCGGACCCAACTGTATTACTGAGGAAGTGAGGTCTGGCGTTTCAAAACAATACTCCGCTGTAAAAAATGCCGTTTTTTTCTTTGGAGTATTTACATATAAAGTAATGCCAACAACATAAACTAGTTTTTAACCGTTGTGTCATCACTCCTTTAAAGAACTTCCAAACATAACAGACATTTTCTGCATCAACAGCTGATTTTCTCTCTTTTTTTTTTTCTTAAAAATTCTTTCTTCCCAACAAGTGATAGATATTTGTTTCTATGAAGCTTGCAGATGCTTCAGGGCCTCTGTTAGCATTAGCATTGACGTTAGCATTAGCTGCTGCTCCATCCAGAGCCTTTATTTTGTTCTGCTTTGTTATCTCCACTCACTAATCTGTATTTAATAAATTGGAGTGGATTTTTACCTCTTTAGGGCGGTTTGGGACTATTATTTGTCGTCATTAATTAGTTTTAATTTTATCTTTACAACGTTAGCTACAGGCTAGCGGCTAGCTGAGTGTCTTCTTCTGCTTGTTTGTTGAACTCTGACTCATTTGGTCCTCGCGGCCCACATGTGGAAAAGGAATGATTTTTCGCGGCCCTCTAGGTGGCGCTCAAGGCCCGAGCTTGGACCGCAGCCCAGTGGTTAACAATCACTGAACTAAAGCACCTCATCTGCCTGGTTTGTTGTCACTGTTGGATCAAATCTTGCACATATATGATATATTCTGACTTGAGTTCCCTCCGTTTGTGCGTCCGTTCTCTCAGCTGTAGGACCGGTCTACAGGCTTCATTCATGCAGGGTTGGCGTCTGAAAGCAGGTTTTGTCTTGAGGTCTGCAGGAACACGGCTGCAGGTCTACAGTCGGCCTCCCTGCCAGCCACTGCCGGTTGCAGGAAGGTTGTTTCAGCTGTATCAGCTCTGCTAATATGTGGTGTAAAGTGATGGTCGGTAGGAGGCTGAGTTTTCTGGTTTTACACACCTACTCTGAATATTTTGTCTGAAAGATTCGCACAGCAGTCGCTTTAATCAAATTAATGTCAAGTCAACGGGAGCGTTCACATCAGTGACAAAATTCCATCTTGCGATTTTGCGACATTTATTTTTTCCAACTGAGGTCGATTTTCTTGAAGGGATATTGTGTACGTTCTCCTGTTATTTATTCACAAAAACTGATTATTTGGTTCAAAAGTGTTTTTTCATTAATCAGTAATCACTCCCATCAACAAACTGAAGTGCTCCTCTAAGGTCGCTTTCACACCTGGCCAAGCGGACTCGGTCCGATTGGGGAGCTGAAAGTTGCAACATTGTTGCATTAATCGTTCATTTCACTTCGGCTTTCACACTGTGATTTATGATGCGCTTCGAACTTTCTGAGCAGCATTACGTGGTTGAAAGGGGTGCTTGTTGATTGGACAAAAGTAGGAGTGGAAATCCCTCCCACCCCGGAAAAACAACAGTCGTTTAAGCATGGAGCATTATATTAAGTTGGTGGTTTTGGCGTTTCTGTTTGTACTGCAAATGGTCATGGCTCTGCAAGCGGTGCAGTATGACCGGCTGGTAACGCAGCGAGGCATGGAGCAGTTCATAGTGTCTCAAATAAAACAGGCGGCACCGGAGGAGACTGGCCCGAGACTACGAGTTGTTGGCATTGCTACGACGACGGTGGGCAAGGTTTGTAACCTCACATATTACAAACGGCGGTGGACTGGTCGTCTTGTGTTGCGCTTTGTCTCATTATTGTAGGGAACGCTACAACGTCGGTGAACGCGACTGCTCCTGTGATGCTATCATAGCTGGTCAGGGATCGACTCTGTTCATTTTCTAACTATGACAATCTAACGTGACAACGTCTGAGCTCAGAGTTTAAGGACTGCCACTGTTTGGGAGTTGTGATTTGATTTTGTTTTAATATGCCAAATTGTCAATATATGTATTATTGTTGTTCATACAATTGAGTTAAGTTAGCTAGCAACTGCTAATGTCAGCGGTCAGTTGTTGCCATAGCAACAGTAAACATCACGTAAGGACTAATGGGATGTAGAGATGCAGAATCAAGCTATACTATATATAGATTAGATATGTTGTATTATTGTTCTGAATACGTGACTTACAGTAGTAGAGGATGAGTGGATTTCAACAGCTGGTTTATCCGGTCATCTGAGCATATTTCCAGGAGAGCTTTCAGCTCTTCATCTGTCCACGTCTGTCCATGCTTGTCCTCTCGCCATGTTTATTTTGGTTTGGAGTGCGCGCTGCACCTCCTCCATCCTAGATACATTGCGTTTGCATTGCTGTAGTGTCACCACGTACATTTGGTCCTGTGTTTGGTCCGGTTAGCTTCACACTGCACACGAACCGGACCAGGATTCGCTTGCAAGCGAACCGAGACCCACGTTTTCAGGCGAACCAGAGTTCGCTTGTTTGGTCCGCACCAGAGTTCGGATGGGCTTTCACACCTGTCCAAACGAAGTGGACTATCTGAGGAAACGAACTCTGGTCCGTTTAAAGTGGACCAAACAGCCCTGGTGTGAAACCTAAGTTCTAAATTTGCCGTTCGTATCATTCATTTACACATTGAGCGGGGCGGCTCGGTGGGGGCTGCCATGTCGTATCACCATGTTTTTGCGTTCAGGAGAAGCGTGACGGCAGGAAAACACAGAAACTCACCGGACACACCGGAGTTTTCAGCTCAGTTCGAGGTAATAGGCTCGTTCGGATTGACTGCGTCTGTCTACCGTCTGACTTCATGGTCAGACGAGAGCTGCGTGAGTCTCGGGGGCGGATCATAAACGCAGCGCATCTCAGCTGGACAAGTTCGCCAACGTGAAGACTGCAATAACGGAGGATCTCGCGGCATTTGCCTTTTTTGAGCTCAAAGTTACTGAACGCTGTGCAGATGTGATCAAGTCTGATTTCAGAGTAATGAAACAGCGTGTTGTTGACGCTGATTGCATTAACTTGTGCTGGACTGTAGTAGACAGAATGTTGTTTACCTGTTAAGGTGAAACACAGAGGACAATAATCTGGTAAATGTCAGGCTAAATATGAAAACCATAAATGCTTTGCCTTGAAGAATAATATAAAAACAAATAAAGAAATAGAAACTTTTTTTTCATATGGGGCTGGAAATAAATATTATATATTATATATTTTTTTATTTTATTTTTATTAAGGATTTGGGTAGATACTATGGATAACATAAGGGGGGGCATGTGGAAAGGTGGATACACACCAATAAGTCCATAAATCAAATCTGAAGAGGATTTGGAAAGTTTTGGTATATTTTAGTTTTTTTTGGTAGAATACTTGTGGCTGCACACGTTTGTGTTCTTGTTGTGAGTAGATATAGCTGTCAGATATAGTGCAGATATCAGTGCAGATATAGTGAGATATAGCCTGAGATATAGCGTAGGTTTGTGAACATAGCCTAATACAGTATGAAACACAAGGCTGTTTTGTAGCTGTTTAAAACACTAAATGGTTTTTACTGGGGGACAGCCCGCCAACAATCGGAGCTTGCGTAGTGAGAGGTGAACAATAGAACAGGTTCGGCGGCGGCGGAGGAGGTCAAAAGGAGTTGCTGAGGAGGAACTGCACGCTCCGACTGCAGACGGACGGCTCCCGCGATGTTTGTGATATGTGGTCTGGTCACGTTTTTGGTGAGGCAGGCGCAGTCTGAAGTCGGACAAAGTTTCTAACCAGCATGCAACACTCCAGGACCACAATCCTTCACTTCCAGCCGAGTTGCGCTGCAGATAGCCAAAGTCGAACGAGCCTAATGCCTTTGAAAAGTCACCGCGCTGCAGAGGGAGAAACCAGCGTCTCACTGATGCTGCGTTCACGTGCAGTCGGGCAGACGGCCGTTGGTAACAAACCAGATGTCATTTTAATCAATGAAGCCCAGCGAAAGACGGTAAAACATGGGTCAGGGAAAACAATACGACATCGCCATGACAACAAATCAGATGTGGACTGATGTCACTGTAACTGACAGACCACGTCTTCACATAGAGGCCGGTGATAACTTTACATGCAGCGGATGTCGTCGGTCTGCCCGGTTTCACGCGAACGCAGCATGAAAAGTACGAGGGAGCTGCTCCCGATTACACAGTGTCCCTTTAATATTTGCATCCAACAGATACACAATCCACCAATCAGAGAAGGCGCTCTGACCGTCACAGAGCTGGTCGCAAGCAAAAAGAGGAAGGAAATAGAGAGAGGTGTGGCTCGGTCGCTGCTACGGTATCATTACGGCTCAGGTGTTATCATCTTTGTGTCGCAGTGCTCTTGTTTAGCAGATGGGGGGGGGGGTGGGAGTGAAAGAAAAGAAATGTTCTCCCTTTATATTTTGTAGTCATTTGATGTTATTTATTTAATTTATTTTAATTACACACCCTTGTTATCCCTCTGGAATAACAAATGCAGGTTTTTTCTTGCATCTTCGTAATTTCGCGTCGGAGCAGGTGTGTATAGACAAATGCGTCGATATTTCTCCTCCGAATTATTCGCAATTTTGTGCCGTTTATTCGCATCGGTCCCGGTGTGAAAAGGCCTTCAGTCTGGCAGACGTCATGTTGGACGTGGGCTCCAGTTTTCATTTAACGTGGTACAGAAAGTCCATCCAGGACCACATTTAAGACGTTTGTTTGGCTGTTGATACCTTAACTACTCACATCTGTTCATTCTTTTTCCAGAGACACGTAGGCCCAGTCCAATTTCTGTTTCTTAAAGGATAACTTTCTTTTTTTTCAACCCGGGCCTTATTTCTAAGAGTTTATTTGTCCATTTACTCACTGGTGAAGTTTCTGCATCACTTTGGCTCTTTCAGAAGATATTATGCTGAGTCGCCCTTCAGTGTACATCTGGGCGATATGACTAAAATCCCATATCACGATATAACAAATTTTATATCACGATAACAATATACATACGATATAGCTTTTTTTGGGGGGGGGGTTCAATAATTCAATTATTAAATAATTTGTATTTACATAGAGATGTGGAAATGATGTTTCAAATCATCTACTGAACAAATAAAGGTCGTAGGTACTAAATGTTTCTTCTACTTCATTTTTTCTCAGCAGGATGTTAACATCTGACCCATCTCTACACCTGATCTGTAAGCGCAGCGGAGCGCCATGCGCACCGATCACACCCATGTAGTCAATGGTTTGAAAGATATCGAACATGCCGCGGCGCGTCAGTGGTCCGTCGTCGCTCCGGCATGTCACACTGCTGCGCTAAAGATACGCACCAGCTCTATTTTTGACGGAGCACGCACCTACACCGCGTCAATGTCAGTAGTTAGATGGACAGAAGGAGGTAGACAGGGATTAGTGTTCCGGTCTTCTAAAAGCCCTGTGCAGATTTTAAACTGCTGCTTTGAAATGAATACTGCGTAAAAGGCGGAAATAAGAAACATGATGAAAGGGAAAATTAAATTTGGATGAGAATACGGGCGATGTTGTTTGGTATGATGTATTTTAGAAGCTGGTGTGAATTTTTAAATAGTATGTATGACATGAAATACATATGATTATTATTAATTATTTGAATATTGTGAATTTTTAACATGTGTACGTTAGAAAATGCAGTTTACATGATTTATTATTATTTGGATTTAACATTATTTTAATACATAAGTACAGAGAAATTTATTGTTTAAACCTAAAATGGAAGGGTTTTATTGTGAAGGGCGCTTAACTGGAACTGTTCCATCCTGTTTGCTCGCGCTTGACTGCTATTATTGTTTCTGAATGGCAACTTCAGGCAGCTTTTCTTGTAAACTTTGCTGAACAAATAAATGTCCACCAAACAATCGGAGCCTCTGTCATGATTGGGAAGCCTTCGTTCGTAATAGCTGGTGCGCTCGCGGGCGCACAGTGCAGGTGTAAATGCTCGCACCGTGGAGGTCTGAGCAAAGCCATTGCACTGCGGGGCTCAAGGACCCGGTGAAAAGCCGGGGTAGCAGTATCCGCGAGGCGCTTTACTGCAGTGTTTGTATTTGTCAAGATGCGCGGCGTGTACGGACACGTGCTGCTGCGTGCATGCGCAGACACGTGCCACCGCGTGCATGTACGTGCGGACACATGGCGCATCTTGACCTAAAGAAACATGGGGGGAGACGGTGCCACGCGTTTCAGACCAGGATGATTAGTTCTCAACAAGATGACCGGCCAAACCAAACAGAGGAGCTGGTAGTTAAAAGAGGGACGACTTCTGTCGCATGGATGTGGTTATGAAAAAGGCCTACAACAGGTATCCCGGCTCTTGGGACTGTTGTCCGTCTTTTTATATCCAAGCCACATCCATGCCACAGAAGCTGTCTCTTTTAGGTAAAAGCCTCTCAGTTTGGGTCGGCTGGTCACCTTGTTAAGAATTAGTCTAATTACACCCATCTGAATGGTCCGCCATCATCTCCCTCCTGTTTGTTTACAGCCTGTGTGTGCACGCAGCGCATCTTGATTAAATACTCCAGTAAAGCGCCTATCGCCAAACGATACAGCTTTATGAAACGATAGAAATTTTCTATCGTCCAGACGATATATATCGTTATATCGCCCAGCCCTAGCGTCCAGCATTTACTGGAAACCATCATTTACTAGATTTTTCATAGACTAAACAGTGTTACGTCGTACTTCCTATATAAGCGTTCACGCAAGTTCACAACACTATGGAAGCCCAAACCAGACGAGATCTGCTGTAAACATGTTCATTCTCACAGTAAACGTGTTTATTCCTGCTGTAAACGTGTTTATTCCTGCTGTAGACATGTTTATTCTCTACTGTAAACATGTTTATTCCTACTGTAGACATGTTTATTCTCTGCTGTAAACATGTTTATTCCTACTGTAAACATGTTTATTCCTGCTGTAGACATGTTTATTCCTGCTGTAGACATGTTTATTCTTGCTGTAAACATGTTTATTCCTACTGTAAACATGTTTATTCCTGCTGTAGACATGTTTATTCCTGCTGTAAACATGTTTATTCCTGCTGTAGACATGTTTATTCCTGCTGTAAACATGTTTATTCCTGCTGTAGACATGTTTATTCCTGCTGTAAACATGTTTATTCCTACTGTAAACATGTTTATTCCTACTGTAAACATGTTTATTCCTGCTGTAAACGTGTTTATTCCTACTGTAAACATGTTTATTCCTGCTGTAAACGTGTTTATTTCTGCTGTGAATGTGTTCATTCTTGCTGTAAACATGTTTTTTGCTGTAAAATGTTTTTCTGTGTAAACATGTTTTTTTGCTGAAAATATGTAAATTCCTACTGTAAACATGTTTTTTGCTGTAAACATGTTTATTTCTGCTGTAAACATGTTTATTCCTACTGTAAACATGTTTTTCCTGCTGTAAACATGTTTTTCCTGCTGTAAACATGTTTATTCCTGCTGTAAACATGTTTATTTCTGCTGTAAATGTGTTTATTCCTACTGTAAACATGTTTATTCCTGCTGTAAACATGTTTATTCCTGCTGTAAACGTGTTTATTCCTGCTGTAAACATGTTTATTCCTGCTGTAAACATGTTTATTCCTGCTGTAAACGTGTTTATTCCTGCTGTAAACATGCTTATTCCTGCTGTAAACATGTTTATTCCTGCTGTAAACATGTTCATTCTCACAGTAAACATGCTTATTCCTGCTGTAAACATGCTTATTCCTGCTGTAAACATGTTCATTCTCACAGTAAACGTGTTTATTCCTGCTGTAAACATGTTCATTCTCACAGTAAACATGTTTATTCCTACTGTAAACATGTTTATTCCTGCTGTAAACATCTTTATCTGCTGTGAAGGTGGCCTTCTTAACCTGAGTCTATTGGACTGCCTGTTTTCAGCCCCTAGTGGATCATTTTACGGACTCGGGAGGCTCTACCGTTGGTGGATGCAGGTTGCCGCTTGCTGTAAAGGCCCTTTCAGATAGAACGCGTTTTTCGCCGAGTTCACCGCGGGGTAGGGCGCAGACTCGGCGGCAGACCCGGCGGCAGACCCGGCGGCAGCAAACACGTCAGGCACGCGTTGCTAAGCGACAGACCAGGAAGTGTTTTCTCCCCGGCACGCTTCGTTGTGAGAGATGTACATCTCATGGTCGCAGCAAAGAGCTTTGCTCCAAGGGAGGAGGAGGAGATCAGCAGCAGATAAAAGGGTGGGGGTCCACCTGATCCTGATAACAAGGCAGAACGTGGGGAGTTCAGGCTCGTCCGCGAGCTGCATTCTTTCACACAGACCGCTTCCAGGTTTACTTCAGGCTGAAAAATGACCACTTTTTTTCCCTGAACTGGCCTCTCCTATTGGACGCGCTAGGATGTCGTCACAGCGCGCTGCGCCCGTAAAATGTTCAATTCGAGCGCAGCGGCGTCAGCGCCACCGCGGCGGCATGCGCCCACCTTGCGCGCCGCGGTGCTCCGCGGCATGGCGGAACGCGCTGCCGCGGCGGTACCACATACACAATGAATGGGTTTGCCGCCGTCCTCTTGTGCTTGCCGCGTTCTATCTGAAAGGGCCTTAAAGGGAAACTGTAGCGCGTGTCAGATGCTTTGTGTGTAACGTGCGTACCGTACTCTGGTTTGTTGTTGTCTGCAGTTTGACTGTGTTTGCTGTGTTTTATACCCTGTGTGGGCTGAACTGTCGTTTACGGGTAGATGAGAGAGTAGAGTCGGGAGATGTTGGGATAGAACCTGGTCCGGCAGCGTTTTTGATGTTCCAGGGACTAAACAACGCAGGAACTACTGTCGTTGTTTCCTAGTCTCATGAAGTTGTAGGAGGTCGGGAAGCAGCCGGGATTAACTGAGTCGTTCTGAGAACCTGATGGATTTTTTTCAGGCTTATTAGACTCCAGATGAGAGCAGAGTCATGCAACAGTCCTCCTGTCATGGTCATGAACAGCCCACCCCCGCTGTCCCAGCCTGACAGTAAGCTCATCATCTCTGCTTCCACCATCCAGGATTTATGTCCTTTCAACCAGACCAAAATCTGCGAGTCAGCGAACTCACACGTCCGTCTGTCAGAGCACAAATCCTGAGCTGCTACCGGCTAATTCAGGATTCACAGCGACGTCTTCATGTCAGACTATCTGACATGTGGTGCTGCTTCGTCTGCTGTTCCTGATTCCCAAACGGTCCCGGATTCTGACCCCCCCACCACCACCCCACCCCACCCCCCAAGCAAGAGCGAGCTCAGCTGGGTCACTGCTGCCCCAGAACGGCACAGAGCTCTACTCAGAATATAACAACCATCCATCCATCCATCTTTACATCCATCCATCCATCCATCCATCTTTCCATCCATCCATCCATCCATCCATCCATCCATCCATCCATCTATGCATCCATCCATCCATCCATCCATGCATCCATCCATCCATCTATACATCCATCCATCTATACATCCATCCATCCATCTATACATCCATGCATCCATCCATCTCATCCATCCATCCATCCATGCATCCATCCATCCATCCATCCATCCATCCATGCATCCCATCCATGCATCCATCCATATACCCATCCATCCCATCCATCCATGCATCCATCATCCATCCATCCATCCATCCATCCATCCATCCATGCATCCATCTATACATCCATCCATCCATCCATCCATGCATCCATCTATACATCCATCCATCCATCCATCCATCCATCCATCCATGCATCCATCATCCATCCATCCATCCATGCATACATCCATCCATCCATCCATCCATCTATACATCCATCCATCTATCCATCCATCCATCCATCTATACATCCATCCATCCATCCATCCATCCATCTATACATCCATGCATCCATCTATACATCCATCCATCCATGCATCCATCTATACATCCATCCATGCATCCATCGTTCTATACATCCATCCATCCATCCATCTATACATCCATCCATTCATCTATACATCCATCCATCCATCCATCCATCCATCCATCCATCCATCCATCCATCCATGCATATATCCATGCATCCATCCATCCATCGATCCATCTATACATCCATCCATCCATCCATCCATCTATACATCCATCCATCCATCTAAACATCAATCCATCCATCCATCCATCTATACATCCATCCATCCATCCATCTATACATCCATCCATGCATCCATCCATCCATCTAAACATCAATCCATCCATCCATCGATCCATACATCCATCCATTCATCTATACATCCATTCATCCATCCATCCATCCATCCATCCATCCATCCATCCATCCATCCATCCATCCATCCGTCCATCCATCCATCCATCCATGCATATATCCATGCATCCATCCATCCATCTAAACATCCATCCATCCATCGATCTATACATCCATCCATCCATCCATCTATACATCCATCCATGCATCCATCCATCCATCTAAACATCAATCCATCCATCCATCGATCTATACATCCATCCATGCATCCATCCATCCATCTAAACATCAATCCATCCATCCATCCATCTATACATCCATCCATTCATCTATACATCCATTCATCCATCCATCCATCCATCCATCCATCCATCCATCCATCCATCCGTCCATCCATCCATCCATGCATCCATCCATCCATCTAAACATCCATCCATCTATACATCCATCCATCCATCCATCTATACATCCCTCCATCCATCTATACATCCATCCATTCATCTATACATCCATTCATCCATCCATGCATCCATCCATCCATCTATACATCCATCCATTCATCTATACATCCATTCATCCATCCATGCATCCATCCATCCATCTATACATCCATCCGTTCATCTATACATCCATTCATCCATCCATCCATCCATCCATCCATGCATTCATCCATCCATCTTTACATCCATCCATCCATCTATACATCCATCCATTCATCTATCATCCATTCATCCATCCATGCATCCATCCATCCATCCATCCATGCATTCATCCATCCATTTTTACATCCATTCATCCATCTATACATCCATCCATTCATCTATACATCCATTCATCCATCCATCCATCCATCCATCCATCCATCCATCCATTCATCTAAACATCCATCTAAACATCCATCCATCCATCCATCCATCCATCCATCCATTCATCTAAACATCCATCCATCCATCTATACATCCATCCATCCATCCATCCATCCATCCATCCATCCATCCATCCATCCATCCATCCATCCATTCATCTAAACATCCATCCATCCATCTATACATCCATCCATCCATCCATCCATCCATCTATACATCCATCCATCCATCCATCCATCCATCCATTCATCTAAACATCCATCCATCCATCTATACATCCATCCATCCATCCATCCATCCATCCATCCATCCATCCATCCATCCATCCATCTATACATCCATCCATCCATCCATCCATCCATCCATCCATCCATGCATTCATCCATCCCATCTATACATCCATTCGTTGAACTGTTGCCATGGTGATGATGAAGTGAGGTGTGCAGTCCTGAGGTAGGTGAGTTTGTGAGCGGGAAGAGTCAGTGGGGGGTCTGGGGGTATCAAGGGGGGTGAGTAGGGGCAGAGCAGGGAAGGAGTTTAGCGTTCTCACTGCCTGGTGGAAGGAGCTGTCTGAGCCTGCTGGTTCTGGTTCTGGTTCTGGCTTGGAGACTCTGCAGCCTCCTCCCTAGCAGCAGCAGGGTGAAGACGCTGTGGGCGGGGTGGGTGGGGTCACCTGCGATCCTGGTGGCTCTGCAGGTGAGGCAGGAGTGGTAAATCTCTCTCTCTCTCTCTCTCTCTCTCTCTCTCTCTCTCTCCCTCCCACTCTCTCTCCTCCCCTCTCTCTCTCTCTCTCTCTCTCTCTCCCCCCCCTCTCCTGTACAGTGTCGCTGACCTGCTGAGGTGAGCGGTTGAAGTGAAACAGTGATTTTTAGCTGCTGAAGTGCTCTTGTTGTTGCCATCGTTGCTGTGAGACGAGGCATCGCCGCCTGAACAGAAGTCATTAAAAGTCCACAGAGTCAGACCGGACAGAGGTCCAGAACCTGCCTCGTACCACCAGAGCTCCCAGTTCACAAACTCTGATCTTCAAAGTGTGATTGTGCTAACAGATTAGCATAAATGGCTAATCTGTGCACATATGATGAAGGTGAAGTAAAAGTTCCAGCTGCAGCTGCAGTCAGAATCTGACTTTCATCTGTGGCCTTTTTCAAAAGTCATCTTTTTCTAAAGCTGGTCATTTTTCTTTAGGATGACGTCATGACTTCACAGCGTCTGATAGATAAACGGTGACCTCCGTCCTCCACATCACATCACTCGTTTTTCCTCTCTCTGTTACGCTGCTTTCCCCTGCAGCCTTCGTCTTCACCGCTCCTCGTCCTCATTGTTCGTTCACACCCCCCTGATCCTCTGCCGAGGCTCTGTGGGATCCGTGCACGGCCGGGACATGCGTGCTGACTGCAGGCTGCCCGGAGGACTCGCCAGTCACAGCTGCGTAACCTCAGCCCCCCCGCCCCCCCGCCACGGCTCGCTCTGACCTGCGAGCCTGCTTCCAGGTCACATCAGCCATGTCAGCAAGTCTAACGTCAAGTATAAGACCCCCCACGGAGCTGCCAGGCTGCATGCGCAGGGACGCGCTTCACTCCCAGAAGAAGTTAAAGCCTTAGATGATGCTGGATTTTCACCGGCCGGAAGAGAAGACGACCGTCTGAGGGAGGCATGATGCCCCCCCCCCCCCCCCCCCCCCCGCTGCCCACCTCTGCAAACCTTATTATGTGCAGTTGCTTTCTAATGTTCCAGCTTTTACAGTTTTCACGTCCTCTAAAAGGAAAGTGGAAACTGGATCCATGAAAGGCGTTATAGAAGATGTTTCTTTCAACAATTTTTGCAATATTCGGTAAAATTGGGTTCATTACTCCATACACTATGATTAATTAAAAGCTTTAAATATATAAATATTATTCTACATCAGCTGTGAAAGTAATGGGGCTGAAAAACATCCTCCAATCATCTCTGATTCCTGAACTTTGTCATTTATCTGCTGGCTCATCAATCACTTTTACTACCGTAGTAAGACCCGGTAATAGGTGAGACTGATCAATGAGAGTGACTGATTGGTGAGAGTACTGCTGCGACCCGGAAGCTGCACGCACTCGTCTGACGTTTCCAGCAGGTAGCTAACATCATTCTGCCAGCAGTTAGCAGCGTTCAGACAACATGTGTTTTACCTGCGTTTGTGACATGATGGAGAATCTGCAGCTGCTGTCTGCTGAACACGGAGCGGCTCGTGCACGTTATTCTGTAGTCGAGGAGGGGGCTGTGAATCTGGCAGGTTGCTCCTGTGCATGAGCGTTATTCAAAAACTCGCTAACAGTCTCTGCTTTCTGAAATGCCGAAGCATCTTCTATAACGCATTCGTGCGCTTTCACGACACTACAGAAGCTGCAGCATTATCGGCCTACTCTGCCGATAATTCAAGTGTAGAAGAAGAAATTTACTGTTTACATTGTGCTGAGAGCGAGAGCGAGTCGCGGACAAACACAGGAGGGGTTGGATGTTGATTTAAAACAAAGAAAGAAAGAAAAAGGGAACGCGTGATCTCGTCCGTAGTGTCGTGAACTCGCAGCAGCTACATGTTCTACTGTTTAGTCTAAAAAATCTAGTAAATGACGTTTCCAGTAGATTCTGGACGCTACCCACTCAGGACACTTGGATTACATTGGACGAGCAGTATGGAGGAATATTGACAAGTTTTTGTGGACTTTTATGGACCTTTTTGGTTCAGTCACTTCTGAACTCCATTAAATAAAAATTAGGGGAAAAAACCCCCCCCCCCCCCCCCCATATCTCTAACAAAATAAAAAATAATAAAAAATTCTTAAAATGAATGAGGATAGGAGAATTGAAAGAAGATGAAGGGACAAGATGAGAGAATATATTTATAAAATTTTTTTAGAATTATTATATTTAAAAATATAAGGAGGAGTGGAAAGTGGGAATGTGAGAATAGGAAGTGGGGAAGAAAGGAAGGAGAATGGGGAGAAATAAATAGGGAGGTGAGTAGGGAAAGAAGTGGGGAGGAGTGGGAAAAAATGGAAAGGGGGGGGGAGAGGGGAAGGAGAAGAGCAGGAGGAGAGGGAGAATAGAAGAGAAAGAGAAGAAGGGAAGGGCAGCATGTGCAGCATGTGTGCGTGCTCCTCAGATTTGATCTTTTACTCAACATCTGTACCACTGTCTGATAATGAAACGGTTATACGAGTGTTGGTTATATTTCCAGGATTTACTGTAAGAAGGGAAGAGACGGAACGGAGGATGGTAGTTTTACAGGGGGATGCCGTCCCCCCTCATCCCCCTCAACTCCAGTACTGATTACAAGTAACATCCACAAACGAGAGACACAGACTCGCCTTCCCACTGTTTTGATGAGCTGAGAAACTCACGAACATTTGCATCCTCAGGAGAGAAATGTGACATCCTGGGTTTGATCATGGCTGAGCCAATCAGCTCATTACCCACCGAGGCAGCTCTGAAACTGCATTTTATTGGAGAGAAAAGTTTAAAATCTGGCGCTCAAACCTATAAAAGATCCATTTGGAAGCATCCTACAAACCTACGATCATGAAAGCACGGCTTACATCACACTCGGCCGGGATCGGACCATGTGCTCAGACTACTCAAAAGCTGGCCAACAGTCTCTGCTTTCTGATTGGCCACAAATATCTTCTACACCACCTTTAAATTAAACGTTAAAACTTTGCTGTTATGTTGTTTGTTACAGTCGGTTAGCTTTTTTTTCTCCCTTTAGCGACGCATCACCAGCATCACCTGCATCACCTGCATCCCGTCTCTCCTCCGAGCTCTCTCCAGCCAGTAAAAGTCAGTCTGACATTGACTCGTCTGATCTTTAGCTCCACCCTTTTCTTTCTCTCTCTCTCTCTCTCTTTCTCTCCGATAATTTCTTTTTGGGAATTCATTAGGGGTGTGTCGATACACTCAACTCATGAGTCGAGATGATACACGATATTGGGTCCACGAGACGATATTTTCCCATTATTTTTGAGAAAACAAAAGTGACAAAATCTGGCTTGAAACGTCTTTATGTAACACAAAACAATGCAGGTGCATTTAGAAATGTTTTAGAAGTTGCATCCATGCAGGATGAAATCAGGAGCTGTCACAGTTGAACTCCTTTCCACAAATAGAATGAAATATTCCTTCTTCTTCTTTTAAAAGTACAAACAATGTGTGTGAAACTGCAACAACATCACAACTCTGTCAATATACAGAAACACTCGTGTAGTTTTTAATCAACAGTCTACAACTTTCTACAGAAAGTTTAAATTCATTTTGTCCACACTCGTCATGAATAGGCATAAATATCTGACAGTAAAGCCTGAGATACTCAAATTATGCAAATCAGTCGCAGAGTTCAAAAGTTCACAGCTCGTGATGTCCGTCCCCACACTGTACGAACCAACGCTCGGATACGATCTGACTGCTCACACTGTACGTCCTTAAAAACGGGACGGGGTCGAACAATCCCAACATGCAACACAATAAATACAGCTAGTAGTAGAAGAAGAAGACGACAATAACAACAACAGGTGATGATTTGCACTCTTCTTTGTGAAGAATTCGCCAAAAGAAAAGGCGACGACGTCGTGTGTAGACGTGGAATTGTCTGAGCAGACGTGGGCTGTACGGTCTGTCGGTTCTACGAGAGCTACGTCCACATCACACGCCGGGTCTCCATGCTGCCTCTGGTTTACTCCCGTTTTTGTTTCGCGCATGCGAAATGTGAAAATCTCCGGGGAAAGAGTTCTCAGTCTGGTCGTGGCTCCGCTTCAACATACGATGACTCACGAGCCACGACCAAAATATCAAACAGGTTTGATTTTCTTGCGACTTTTTCTCTCTCGTCGTGAGGAGCCAATCACCTCTCGTGACCCCCATAGTGTACTGCACGACGCACGATTTGGCCAAGAGTCGGCCTGATCGCCAAAATTGGCGCACGACTGGAAAATTGGCTCAAAAACGGCCAAAAATCGCACCGAGGATGCCGGGCTGAAGCCAGGGTGAGATCAGTGGATCTTTAGTATGGCTGGGGAAAAAAATCGATACACTGAAATATCGCGATACTTTCATATGCAGATTTCATATAGAGATTCAAAAATGCAGTATTGATCTATTTTACCAACGAAATCTCGCGAGATTTTGTAAGATAACGGTGAAAACCCGCGAGATTTCTTGACTTAACAACGAAATCTCGCTAGATTTCATTAGTAAAATAGATCGATACCACATTTTTACATATCGATATGATATCAGCATATGAAAATATCACGATATTTCAGTGTATCGATTTTTTTTTCCCAGCCCTAATCTTTAGCTTTCAGTCTGGTTCATAGAGCAGAGATTATCTGTTGTTAGTAAACACTTCAATAAGCACTTAAAGGAGCCTTATCATGAAAAATGGACTTTTAAGAGCTTTTCAGCATGTCAGTGTGTTATTTCCTCATCAAGAAATGATTTAAATCGTTATTTTTCTTCATTCATGCATATTTGAGTAATCTACATGAATAGTTAAACAAAGCGCTACCTCCCTGCAAACGGCTGACTACCCACCCCGTTACGTATGAACGTGGCACCAATCACGAAAGTCCAAATGCGCACGCTCAGTATCGTAGCAAGACGCCCTCTGTTGAACAGAAACTCAGAGAATCCTATACACTCTCTCTGAGGAAGAAACTAACACCTGCAGGAAGATTTCCTCAGAGACAAGCAGCCATCAGCTAACAGACGTTTGCTCCAGAGTTCAGGAGAATTTTCCTCCTTTTTTTTTCCTTTTTTTTTAAGCTCTAGAGGACAGCAAGTTGGGGAAAATGCAGTTACGTTCAGCGTGGTTATGTTCAGTGGGAGTTTATTTGTTGACCTACTGGATGAATCGACTTGCCAGAAGTGGTTGGATTATAACTTCAGGAGCAGAAAAAAAAACTCAACTTTGTGTGTGAACTTCACTCCTGACAACTTCATGAATGTCGGGCAGTAAAGTGTTTTTTTCTCTGGGATTACTTCTGAAACCTGACGCAGTTCCTACTATAAAAACGCGCATGGACAGACAACAACACTGGTGAGTCAACACATCTCTCAGCTCAATGCTAACTGTTAGGCTATGATTTGTTCGCTAATTTACTTACTTGTCAGGGGTCTCTGTGGTACTTCTGTGGTACTGCGTGTACTTCAAACTCCATATCAGACTCTGGGTCGAGCGCATACAGCTCCATAACAGGCTGCTCTGTTTTATCCCGTCGATCGGAGGAATTATCCATCAATGTTTACTACTAACATCCACATGAGAGCAGCCGGTGCCGGTGCTACAGACAATTCTGTGACCCTTCAGAATAAGTGTCTCTTCCGGGGCGACGCCATGAAATGGGCGTAAAACATGCTGCAATTGGTCGAGAGCTCCGCGGTTCAGGACAGTCAGCCATCTTACTTCCGTGTTGGAAATTAGATGCATCGAAAAACTAATATTTAACACCAAATTAGTTTCTATAGTAACGATGGGAACATATATAGCTTATAAATGCCTATATTTGACTTTTGGAACATTTGAAAAGCATGATACAGCTCCTTTAACACCCACAAATATATCCAAATATTACACTTGTGGGTTCTCTCCGGCTTCCTCGCACCATCCGAGGACAGCAGACGCCTTACACCCTGATGATGCTGCTACTTAAAGCACCCGGAGAGCAGTTGGTGGGGGTGCAGGACCTTGCTCAGGGGTCCACAGTGGTTCACCTGAGTGTCGTGTCGGGGACTTGGACCCGGGTCTGCCGCGACATTACCACTACGCTACCCACTCCCACCCCACCGGGTTTTATACCAGGTGGGGTTTTTTTCTTTGCTGAATTCCATTAGAAAACTTTCCGGGATGTTGTGTTGCCGTGGCGACAGCTGGCAGTCAGCTGGGGTTGCTTACTGCATATTATTTAGATTATTTATGAAAACTTGCAGAAGCTGCATCTTCCTGGGGAAATCTGCAGAGGTTTCAGCGCACCCTGTGATCCTCCATCTTCATCATCCTCACGTGTTCAGCAGTGGAGGAGAGAGGCCCGGAACGGAAGGTGCAGGTCGGACCTGTTTATCAGGGATATGTAAATGTTCCCCAGTTTATCCCACCTGGATGAGTCAGAGGTCCAAGAAAGCCGAGCAGCATGGGAGGCTGTGAAACTCGCTCCAGTCACCTGTTAGCAGCTTTTAATCAGCCCCCTCCTTCCTCCTCCTTCCTCCTCCTTCCTCCTCCTTCCTCCTCCTTCCTCCTCCTTCCTCCTCCTTCCTCCTCCTTCCTCCACCTTCCTCCTCCTTCCTCCTCCTTCCTCCACCTTCCTCCTCCTTCCTCCTCCTTCCTCCTCCTTCCTCCTCCTTCCTCCTCCTTCCTCCACCTTCCTCCTCCTTCCTCCTCCTTCCTCCTCCTTCCTCCACCTTCCTCCTCCTTCCTCCTCCTTCCTCCTCCTTCCTCCTCCTTCCTCCACCTTCCTCCTCCTTCCTCCTCCTTCCTCCTCCTTCCTCCACCTTCCTCCTCCTTCCTCCACCTTCCTCCACCTTCCTCCACCTTCCTC
This sequence comes from Atherinomorus stipes, assembly GCA_023101725.1. Classification (NCBI taxonomy): domain Eukaryota; kingdom Metazoa; phylum Chordata; class Actinopteri; order Atheriniformes; family Atherinidae; genus Atherinomorus; species Atherinomorus stipes. Next base: position 128,530 of record JALJCO010012724.1, read on the forward strand.
CTCCTTCCTCCTCCTTCCTCCTCCTTCCTCCACCTTCCTCCTCCCTTCTCGTCTCTAAGGAATCCAGCCGGCTTCTTCTCACCTTGGATGTTTATTAAACAAGCATCGCCCAAGATCCAGCGAGCCTCCTTGTTTTGCTTTATTTACCATCCCGAGCTCGTACATGTTGGTGCGATAGCTGGAACAGGGAGAGGGGGGAGAACGAGCAACAGCTGCAGACTTTTTAATGTCCTGATCTGGTTTGATGAATAATTCAACAAAGGACTCCAGGGCACCAGGAAAACTTTAAAAACTTGTTTGGGTGTTTGAAAAAACAAGAAGCAGGCTCGGATTTAGACAGCCCCACTAGGAGGTGCAGGCAGCATATAAGGGGGGGCAAGGGTGGCGCAGCTGGAAAATTTTGGGGGTGTCAAATCCCCCAAACCCCTAAAATGCATAGAAAACTATACTAACTATGCTATCATCCCGTCAGTACATCTATCCACATCTCTGTCTGTCTTTGATTGGTCGTAGTCCCGGGACTGGGACTATCTATCTATCTATCTATCTATCTATCTATCTATCTATCTATCTATCTATCTATCTATCTATCTATCTATCTATCTATCTATCTATCTATCTATCTATCTATCTATCTATCTATCTATCTATCTATCTATCTATCTATCTATCTATCTATCTATCTATCTTTATCTCTATTTCTTTTTTGTGTATTTTTTGTCATTTTTATTTCTTTCGTTCTTTACACAGCATGACTCTTATCAGTCATTATAACATCAGTCGTCTGCTTTTCTGTGTTAAAGTCCTAACTAATGTTGTTATAGCCTTCTTGTGAACCAGAGTAACTTACATTTTCCTCACATGTAGCATTGTGCGGTGGAAGGAGGAAAAACACGAGACAAAGAGGAGAAAGAGCTCTCACATTAGAATGGTTAGAATTTGTGGCGAGTCACTATGGAGGAGCAGTAATGATCGCTCTGCTGCTGCTAATGCCGCAGTTCTGCTACCGGCAGCTTCGCTGTGCTAGCTTTAGCTTTAGCAACCAGAAATCTGCGCATAGTGACTCGACTGTTCAAATTACAACCGAGAGAGCGATAAGAGAGACACAGAGAGAACGAGAACACGTTGAGAGAAAGAGTAACCAATAATTTCGTGACAGAGGGCGAAAGAAATCTGAAAACAGTAACTGAGCTAATGGCAGCATGTCTGTGTGCTGGACTGTGACTGTGAGTGAGACGCGGAGATCAGGTTGACCAGAGGAAAGTGAAGGGACTGGCCCGGACTGGACACACCCTTCCTATGTATCTACCATAGCTACCAATCAGTAGCTACTTTGATTGAGGGAGGGAGGGAGGGAGAGAGAGAGAGAGAGAGAGAGAGCAGAATGCGCTCTGACCATTTTCCTTGAAATAATAGGGGATTATCACGCTTACCGGAAGTTCCCGGATTTTGACACTTCCTCTTCCGGGCCATGTTAACGACAGCCGTTCCTGCTCTGTTATACTGTTTAAATCGGATAAACTCCAAACATATTTAAGTTTTCATTCTAGACTGAAATGATACTAAGGAAGAAGTGGATCAAAGCGATCGATTCGCCGCGGTGAAGGGCCGAACTTTATAACACAACACTGGCACTTCACAGCATGCTAGCATTAGCCAGCTAGCGTTTACTGACGTGCTTAACATTGTGCGTCTTAAAACACACAAACATCTGAAAATCGGGTCTGTACCCCCCCGTTTCCAGTGGAACAACTGGGGACTGCCAAGAAAGGAGACGCTTTCAGATGCTTGTGTGTTTTCGGCCACACAAAGTTAAGCACGTTATCAAGTTGGCTAATGCTAACCTGCTAACACAACTGCGCAGTCTGCCAGCCACAAACAAACGTGTGTCGTTTTATTATAAAGTTTGGCCCTTCACCGCGGCGAATCTGTCGTTTTGATCCACTTCTTCCTCAGCATCACTTCAGTCTGGAATCCGTGAAAATTTCAGTAGGGTTGGCGTTTATTCACGTTATCTACGAAGTAAAGCAGGGACATTGAACTGGACCGGAAGTGGGCCCTCTAAGTCTTTCAAACCGGAAGTTCGAAACACGAAAGCGTGATAATCCCCTATTTTTCAATTTGGGATTTTTTCATGCCATCATGTTTGGGGGGGCAGTCATGGCATTTAGGGAGCATTCCCCCCTACTTGCCCATGCCTGTTTTCACCCCTAGTCTTTAGAAGTCTTAAAGTATGTAAAAGAGAAGCTTTTAAAGAAGATTTTTTTTGTTTTTTTAAGATTTTGGAAACAGCAGTCTGATCGATTAGATATTGGTTTAATAAAAAATTGGTTAAATATTGATGGGGCAGTCGATGTCCAATTCTCAGTTTTAAGGCTGATATAGGCCGATACCGATAGGGGGCTGATAATATTGTGCATCCGTAGTTTTAACAGTACTGGACAATCCGAACTCCAGACAGCAGTCCTGACTCTATGCGAAGCACAGACTGATACATCGGCCGGCCGATATTTTAGGCTGATAATTGCATTTTTTGCTGCACTGAAAAAAACTCAAATGTTACCAAGTACAATTTTTAAATTTCTAGTCAAAATATCGCATCATACTAAAAATGAGACAAAATCACCGAAAGAGAAACATTTCAGTGAGATAAAGGAACTTGTTTTAAGACAGATACATCTTATTTCTAGAAATCTAATCAACCAAATTTCGCTTGTTCTATTGGCAGAAGTTTTCGTCTTATTACGAGCAAAAAGAATCTTGGCCACTCTTTAAAAAAATGTTTTTATTAGTTTTAGTTACCCCAACTAAAACTAAGCACTTTCTAAAAGTAAAAACTAATAAAAACTACCAAACCTGTTAAAAAAAACTAACCTATACTAACTGAATTTAAAAACAAAAACTCAAAACTAAATAAAAACTGAAACTAATGAAAAATCCAAAACTATAAAAACTAGGTATTTCCAAAATTATTGGAAAATATTGGCATTATTATGTGATATTGGAAAATATCGGTATCAATTTTTGGACGGATATTTTTAAAAATGAAAATTTTGTTAGTAAAATCTTGTTCCATCAGCTTTGGTCCAGCATGTACAAAAGTTGCTGTTATCCTGGAAGAACTTCATTTCCCAGCATTCCTTTCAGAGTCATGTGACTACGGTGCAGCTGCTGCTGCTACAGACTGACTTCTTTGAGCTGCTGATAATATGTCTGATTTTATGTTGTTGGTTCAGTTACCAAGTTGTTAGAAACATTAGAATTAGGCACATGTTGGCCAATACCTGCTAGTACCTGATATATGGTAGTACCTAATACTTGCTAGTATCTGATATAAGATATAAACCTAATAACTGGTTGTTCCACCTTAGCAGCAACAACTGCATCAAGCGTTTGTGATAACTGGCAGTGAGTCTTCTACAGCGCTGTGGAGGAATTTTGTTCCACTCATCTTTGCAGAATTGTTGTAATTCAGCCACATTGGAGGCTTTTCCAGCATGAACCGCCTTTTTAAGGTCATGCCACAGCATCTCAATGGGATTCAGGTGGGGGCTTTGACTAGGCCACTCCAAAGTCTTCATGTTGTTGTTCTTAAGCCATTCAGAGGTGGACTTGCTGGTGTGTTCTGGATCATTGTTCTGCTGCAGAACCCAAGTGCGCTTCAGCTTGAGGTCACCAACAGATGGCCGGACGTTCTCCTTCAGGATTTTTTGGTAGAAGCAGAATTCATGGTTCCATTTACCACAGCAAGTTTTCCAGGTCCTGAAGCAGCAAAACAGCCCCAGACCATCACACTACCACCACCATATTTTTTTTTCTGAAATGCTGTGTTACTTTTATGCCAGATGTAATGGGACCTACACCTTCCAGAAATACTTTTGTCTCGTCAGTCCACAGAGTATTTTCCCAAAAGTCTTGGGGATCATCAAGATGCTTTCTGGCTAAACTGAGACGAGCCTTTATGTTCTTTTTGCTCAGCAGTGGTTTTGGTCTTGGAACTCTGCCATGCAGCCATTTTTGCCCCCCAGTCTCTTTCTGATGGGGGAGTCATGAACACTGACCTTCATTGAGGCAAGTGAGGTCTGCAGTTCTTGGATGTTGTTCTGGGGTCTTTTGTGACCTCTTGGATGAGTCGTCGCTGTGCTCTTGGGGTCATTTTGGTCGGCCGGCCCCTCCTGGGAAGGTTCACCACTGTTCCATGTTTTCACCATTTGTGGATAATGGTTCTCACTGTGGTTCTCTGGAGTCCCAAAGCTTTAGAAATGGCTTTGGAACCTTTTCCAGACTGATAGATCTCAATGACTTTGTTTCTCATTTGTTCCTGAATTTCTTTGGATGGCAGCATGATGTCTAGCTTTGGAGGATCTTTTGGTCTACTTCACTTTGTCAGGCAGGTCCTATTTAAGGGATTTCTGGATGGAGAACAGGTGTGGCAGTAATCATCTTTGGAAAGCTGAACTCAGCTTTCCAAAGATGATAAACCACATTTATTTTGTGTTTTTCGGGGGGGGGGGGGGGATCTGAAGCATGTAAGTGTGACAAACATGCAAAAAACAATAAGAAATCCGGAAGGAGGCAAACACTTTTTCCACAGAACTGTATTTATGTCAAGGTTAATGTTTCTATGTAACATTTGTGTACAACTCCACTGTTACTTGCTTTTCTCTGTTTTATATTTAGAGTTGTAAAAAAAATTTTCATTGTTTCCTTCATTACATTAATTTGGTCAAATGCAGCATCATCCCCAAATATCGGCAGGTTGTATTGGCCGATGAGATAATATCAGTATCGGCCCTAAAAGCTCTGTATCGGTCGATCCCTACTGTAGACCTTCATATCTGCTCATCTAAAGCTGCTGAGACGTGGAAATATGAAATCTGAAACATCTGTTTCTGGGCTTACATCACAAACGTGAGGACACACCCTGATATCAGCTGCTCCTGAGTTCTGCTCAGTGGTCAAACAGCGTGGACAAAAGGAAATATGGGAATAGTGGTATTCCTGGCTGGAAATGTGCTGGGAGGGGCAGGAAACCAGTGAGGGGGTTTGGATCCGCTCCAGCTGAGAATGGATCTGCTCAAACATCTGCTTCTTCTCTCTGACCCCCTGCAGGTGTGCTCAGCCTGCCGGAGAGTCTGAACCTCCATCGGGATCAGCAGCGCTCCGGGAGGGGCAGCGAGGGTCACGGATACACCCAAGCCGAGATGCGCACGCTGGAACAGTCGCTGCTCGCAACCCGGGTCGGCAGCATTGCAGAGCTGAGTGAGTGCACACGACACACAAAAACTGTTCAGCTCTGCGGGTAAACTGTGATCAGTTCAGATGATCTACAGAAGTCCTTACTTACTTTATTTCCATAAGCAGAATGTAGAAACTCTGATGAGCGGAGCAACAAGGAGTTTTATACAATAATGTACACGGTTACACAAACGCACTGAAAGGTTTGAACAATAAACATACAAATGAGTTTAAATAAAATAAAGAAAATAAGATATTTAGCCACAATATACAATAAATTATAGTTACAAAGTGATGGAAACACAAAGTAAATCATCATGACAGCTTTAACACAGAAGCGTAGGAGACTTCTATTTACAGATGTTTTTTGCAGTTCTACTCGACATTTTGTAAGTGATGAGAAATATTTTAAAAATCCATGAAGCTGTAAAACAGGCAAAGGTAGGTATTTAGTTTCATTCTGCAGAAGATGGAGGGAAGCTGCAGAGCTACGAGTGTAAGATTTGGATATATTGTTGGGTTTTTAAGTGTTAAATGACAGTTTTATTGGTAAGAAACAACAGATAATCTCTGTGGAAAATGTAAAAATATGCAGGCAAACATGAAAAGAAAGAAAGAAAAAAAGTTTTGTTTGATATTAGTCATGGATTAGCAAAGGGTTAATGGGGCGTCCATGTTCAGGTACCGACAGATAAATGAAAAGGAATAAAATGCACAGTTCCATATGGGGTTTTTTTTGTTTGTTTTTTTAATAATGTAGCTGAAGTCATAAGTGGAAAGAAAGCTGTCACTAGACAGCTGTGGAGTCTGCAGTTGCTAGGCAACGGGACTGGAGCACTATGGGAAATTCTCGTTGGCGAGGATGTCCCATTTCAGCAGCTACCGTTTCAGGAGGCTTCAGAGTGTGCAGACTGCAGATGTGGGCATGAAAAAGTTCCTCCTTTTTCTGCCAGAAGTGGTGCAGTAATAGTGCACCATTACTGCACTATGACTGGCTGAACGATTTTCCCGCAAATACGCCATCACTTACCGTGTCCAAACTTGGGGTTGGTGGCCCCGTGGTCCCCATCCATGGTGTATGTGCGACTAGAGGGGGGGAGTGAGTGCAGGGGGTTGTGTGTATGGTTGCCTGTGGGAGTGTATGGAGATGAGGGGTGGGTGAAGGTCCATGGGAGATGAATGTTCGAGTGTGGGAGGGGTGGTGCATTGGTGGAGTTCGTGTGCATCAGGCTGGAGGGGTTTGGGTGGGGAGCAGGGATGGATCTGTGAGGGGATGGGATGCGGGGCAGCTGAGTGAATGAGGGTGGTGTGGGAGGGTAAATGGGCGGGGGTTCTGGGGGGTAGGAGGATTGTGTATGTCACGGCCGGGGTTGGGGTGCGGGCTTGGGTAGAGAGAGGGGGGGCATGGGGTCCAGGGGGGGCGGATGTCCTGCTTGTTAGGAGAGATTTCTGCCAGCTTGGCAATAATTAAATTTGATGTTTGCCAAAATTTATTAGTTTGTTTTCAAAACAACGGAGCAAAGATTAATTTTGTCGTCATATTAGTTTAAAAGCAAACTTTAAAAACCCCTCACATTTTCATGTTATGATTTTTCTTTGATATTTGTCGTCTCGGTCTCTAAAAGTCTTGGTCTTGCTGCTGAAACGGGACATCCTAGCCAACAAGAATTTCCCATAGTGCTCCAGTCCCGTTGCCTAGCAACTGCAGACTCCACAGCTGTCTAGTGACGGCTTTCTTTCCGCTTATTACTTCAGCTTCGTTGCAAAAAAAGAAGAAAAAAAAAGAAGAACTAACATGGAACCGTGCGTTTTATTCCTTCTCATTTATCTGTCGGAACCTGAACATGGATGCCCTATTAACCCCTCGTTAACACCATGAATAATACCAAACAAGATGGATTTTCTGAGACAAAAACTCTTTTTTTTTTTTCTTTCTTTCTTTCTTTCTTTCTTTCTTTCTTTCTTTCTTTCTTTCTTTCTTTCTTTCTTTCTTTCTTTCTTTCTGTCTATGCTTGCTTGCATATTTTTAAATTTTCCACAGAGATTATCTGTTGTTTCTCACCAGTAAACACGTCATTTAACATTTAAAAATCCACAAATAATCCAAATCTTACACTCGTAGCTCTGCAGCTGCCCTCCATCTTCTGCAGGATGAAACTAAATACCTACCTTTGCCTGTTTTATAGCTTCATGGATTTTTATAATATTTCTCATCTTCTGAAAAATGTCAAGTAGAACTGCAAAAAACATCTGTAACAAAATGTCTCCTACGCTTCTGTGTTAAAGCCGTCATGATGATTAACTTTGTGTTTCCATCACTTTGTAACTATAATTTATTGTATATTGTGGCTAAATATCTTATTTTCTTTATTTTATTTAAACTCATTTGTATGTTTATTGTTCAAACCTTTCAGTGCGTTTGTGTAACCGTGTACAGTATTGTATAAAACTCCTCGTTACTTCCCTCATCAGAGTTTGTACATTCTGCTTATGTAAATAAAGTTTTTTTTTTATCTTGTGTGCAATGAATTCTGGGATAGGCGAGGCCACGAAGGATGCATGTTTGGTTTCAGGCCAAACGGAGTGCAGGTTTGGAGGCTGGATTCATCCTCCCGACGTTTCTGAAACGGGACGGTACAGACCTGTACTGGAGGCGCCGCTGTGACGTATGCAGCCCACAAATCCACACTTCAAAGTGTGCAGATGCAAAATGAGACACACCCATGGAAATAGTTTCTGTTGTGTTTGTTTCAATGCCTGAAAGCCAAGATGGAGAGATGATATGCAGATGAGAAAGGCTTGGTCACTGCTGATCTGGTGGTAATTCTGCAAAGTTCTGTTAGTGATAAATTCTGGTTCTGGTTGGTCTTAAAGGTGAACTAAAAAAGAAGGATACTTTGGATCAACTTTTAAAAAATTGCTGCAATTTGTTACAACTAAATTTATGATTTGGTTTAAACTATGAATTTTGATTTACTGGAAATATATTTACCTTAAAACAAAGAAATTGCTTTGATACAAAGTAAAAATATAATTCAAAATGTTGCTTTGTTACAATTTCATTTTTCATCTCAGAATAAACTAAACAAATTGTATAATTCTGTAACATTTATTTGTTTATTTGTTTTTAGTGGGATCCCCATTAGCTGCCCATTTGATGGCCGCTAGTCTTCCTGGGGTCCCTTAAAGGAAATAAAAGCAACACTAAATTACCATACAGAAAAAAAAATGTATAAAAGATACAGTAGTAACTTTATGCATATGACAGTATGCATATGTAGATATCAATGTCAGGGGAAAAAAGGGGAAATAAAATAGCATACAATAATAATTGCTCTCATTTTAAAGCTGGTTTACATGTTAATCTACTGTAGTTGTGATATAAGGAACTTCTCCAATTTATGCTAAACTACAATTAAAATGTCAGTGACAAATCAAAACGATGCCTAAAAGCATTCAGTAAAAAAAAAGAAGAATAAATGCACTTTTAAAATGTAAAAACAAAGATTACTATAGAACTGAACTCATTCTGACAATGTTCATATGGTCATCTGTAATAATTGTGATGTTAGAATTTTCTTCAATTTGTACTTCACTTTAATTGATCGTGTAGACCTGGAAGCTGATTCCAAAGAAATATGGCTCTATAAAGCACCGTGGACGCAAGGGAATTGGTTCTAGGTTGAGGAAGTATTAAATCAGCACAAAGGGCCTGTCTGGTCAGGCATCTGTGAACATCTTCAACAAATCTTAACTTTGCAACAAAAAGTGAAGGCTGTTTTGAAAGTAATGCATTCCAAATGAATGAGACGAGCCGTACATAAATTCTGTTATGGACTGTAGCCATGAACGGCGTGCATGCATTAGTGCAACACTGGTCTTAAAGGAGCCCTGAAGGACGGCCCTGGCAGCCCTATTCTGGGCCACCTGAACTTTGTGAAGCTCTTTCTGCGATGCAGATGACCATGTGACTGAACAATACTGTAGGTGGCAGAGAAAAAGAGATTGTACCACCTGCTAAACAACAAATATGGATATATATGCAACACATTTACTTATCATGGCTATGCCCTAACCCATTTTGGCTACTATGCCATCAATATGTGCAGACCAAGACAGATGAGAGTCCAAAATGACTCCTAATAATTTGGTTTGCTTTACCTGCTTTAGTTTAAAACCATCAGTTGACAGGTTGAGCAAACGATTTCTCAATTTGTTTCTGAGTTTCGATTTGTTACCAAATAGGATGGATACTGTTTTTGTTACATTTAGAACCAATTTATTTTCCTTTGTCCATTTACTTACTATCTCCAAGTTTAAGTAAATGAAATGAATGAAATGAAATGAAAAATACTTTATTCATCCCCGAAGGGAAATTCAGTATTGTAAAAGCTCACTTTTTTTTTTTTTTTTTTTTTTTAAATAAACAAAAAGTCAGTCAGTCTTGTTCTTTAGGGTGATGGTTGCTGGCAGGAATGAATTCCTGTATCTCTCCGTCCTACAGCGAACTTGACGCAGCCTCCCACTGAACACACTCTGTTGATTCTTCACCGTGTTGTGGAGAGGATGGGAAGTGTCCTCCATCATCTTCATCAGCTTGTGAAGCATTCTTTTTTGAACGATCAGCTCCAGCGGCTCCAGAGTTCTCCCCAGCACAGAACCAGCTTTCTTGATCAGCTTGTTTAGTTTCTTCAAGTCTCTGATTCTGATGCTGCTTCCCCAGCAGATGCTGCAAAGCTGATGTCACTTTCCACAACAGACTTGTAGAAGATCTGCAACATCTTGGTGCAGACGTTAAATGATTTCAGCTTCCTTAAGAAGTAGAGTCTGCTCTGACCTTTCTTGTAGATGTAGTCAGTGTTGCATTTCCAGTCGAGTCTGTTGTCCAGCTGAACTCCAGGTATTTGTAGTTCTCCACCACCTCCACCTCCTCTTCCAGGATGTAGACAGGACTATGCTGCTTATTCTTGCTCCTCCTGAAGTCAACAATCATCTCTTTAGTCTTGCTGGTATTTAAGATGAGGTGATTGCTACTGCACCATTTCACAAACTGATTGACAAGTTCCCTGTATTCGGCTTCTTGTCCATCACTAATACACCCCACAACAGCAGAGTCATCAGAATATTTCTGCAGATGACAGGACTCAGAGTTATACTGGAAGTCTGAGGTGTACAGTGTAAAGAGGAATGGTGAGAGTACAGTTCCTTGTGGTGCTCCAGTGCTGCTGATCACCATCTCAGACACACAACCTTTCAGTCTCACAAACTGTGGTCTGTTTGTTAGGTAGTCGTAAATCCAGGTGGTTGTGGAGGATCCACCTGGAAGTTATGGAGCTTCTCACATAGCAAAGCAGCTGAATAGTATTAAAGGCACTTGAAAAATCAAAGAACATGACCCTCAAAGTGCTGCCTGACTGGTCCAGATGAGAGTGGGCTCTCTGAAGCAGGAAGATGATGGTGTCTTCAACCCCAAGCCCATTACGATATGCGAACTGTAATGGGTCCTGAAAGGTGTTGACTTGCTTGTTGAGGTGAGCCAGTAAGAGTCTCTCCAGGACTTTCATGATGTGAGATGTCAGAGCAACTGGTCTGTAGTCATTTGGTTCTGATCCTGGTTCTGGTCTGTAGTCATTTGGTTCAGCTGGTTGTGGTTTTTTAGGGACTGGAACAAGACAGGATGTTTTCCACAGCACAGGAACTCTGTTCTGTCTCAGGCTGGTGTTAAAAAGGTGCTGGAGAACCGGACATAGTTGTTCTGAGCAGGTCTTGAGAACTCTGGGACTGACACCATCTGGACCTGCAGCCTTGTTCCGGTTCAGTTTTTCTAGTTGTTTCTTGACCTGGTCACAGGAGACAGTCAGGCTGGAGGTGGAGGCAGAGGAGGTCTCAGGATGTCCTGATGTGGAGACAGAGGAGGTCTCAGGATGTCCTGATGTGGAGACAGAGGGAGGTCTCAGGATGTCCTGATGTGGAGGGAGATGAGGCTGTGTTCAGGTCCATGACTGAGGTGCAGGGTGACAGAGTGGAGGTGGGACAGGAAAGCTGGGGGCTCATGGAGGGTGTGTGGTGTGTTGGGTTGTCGGCAGGGGGGGACTGAACCTATTGAAGAACATGTTCAGTTCGTTAGCTCTGTCCAGACCTCCGTCAGTCTGGTCCCCCTTTAACTTGAAGCCAGTGATCCTCTTCATTCCCGACCACACATCCCTCACGTTGTTCTGCTGGAGCTGCTCTCCAACTTCTTCCTGTCGTCCTCCTTCACTTCTTAGTCTGTGTTTTCAGTTGTTTTTGTGTGGTCTTCAGTAACTCCCTGTCTCCATCCCTGAAAGCTTTCTTTTTGATGTTCAGCAGCTTTTTCAGGTCACTGGTGATCCAGGGTTTGTTATTGGGGAAGCACCTCACTGTTCTTGTTGGAACGATGTTGTCCACACAGAAGTTTATGTAATCTGTCACACACTCAGTCATGGTGTTGATGTCATCTCCATGAGGTTCACAGAGGACATTCCAGTCTGTGGCCTCAAAGCACCCTCTCAGAGCATCTTCAGCCTCAGTAGACCAGGTTTTAATCGTCCTCCTAATGACTGGTCGCTGCTGAACGATGGGCTTGTAGGTGGAGGTGAGAAGAACCAGATTATGATCAGATCTTCCTAGAGGAGGCAGGGCAGAGGAGCTGTATGCATTCTTTGTATTTGCATAAAATAAGTCCAATCTTATTTTCTCTGGTGGAGCAGCTGACAAACTGCTGGAAAGTTGGCAACGTAGCAGAGAGGGAGACGTTGTTGAAGTCTCCAGAGATCGCCATGAATGAGTTTGGATGCTGTGTTTGTAGTTTAGCCACGACGGAGCTGATGACATCACAGGCTGTCTCTGGTGCGGTACCTGGTATTATATAAACCGCTACCAGAATAACACAGGCAAACTCTCTGGGTAAATAATATGGACGGAAACTCACAGCTAACAGTTCAATGTCTCTTGTGCAGATCTTCTCCTTGACAGTGATGTGTCCTGGATGGCACCAGCGCTGACTGACCAGCAATGCAATTCCGCCTCCCTTCCGCTTCCCGCTGAGCTGTTTATTTCGGTCTGCACGGACCGTCTTGAAGCCGTGTACAGACGCATTGCAGTCCGGGATGTGTTCATGCAGCCAAGTCTCGGTGAAACACATGATACTGCATTCTCTGTACTCTTTCTGAGACCTTGTTAGCACTTCGAGCTCGTCCATCTTGTTAGCTAGCGATCTCACGTTGCCCATCACAACAGTTGGAAGAAACGGTTTAAATCTCCACCGTTTTTCTCTCTGCCTTACCCCTGCCCTGCATCCTCTTGTCTTTCTCCTTAACTCCACTGGGATTTGACGTGTTATTTCGCTGAAAATCTTGATTTGGGAGAGTTTTAACAGTTGATCACGGTGGTAAACAATTTTTCCGTTGCTATGGATACACATCATAACAAGCAGTGAAAAAAGCCAATATACCAGGAAAAATCTCCCGAATTGCACACCGTTGAAACCAGCATAAAAAATCCTCCAAGAAAAACCTAATCTGACGAATAATGTCGATAAAAAAGACAACTATATTTGAAAAAACCACAAAAGTTAAGGGAGAGCTTTCACAAATTGCAGCTACCTAGCAGCGCATTCCAGAATTAAAGTAAGTCTGATACACGTCCAGCTGTTTGCGCAGCACAGTACAAGGTCGAGTCATCTGCGTATAACCAGGGTGGAATTTTGCAAGACACACAGTAGGGCAAGTCGTTAGTAAAGATGGAATACAGAAGAGGTCCAAGGCAGCTGCCGTGAGGCACTCCACAGTATATAGCCTTTGTACAGGAGTATTGACCATTAAAAAACAGTTTGCTTTCTGTCCCCCCCCCCCAAAAAAAATAAACAAACATTTTTTTCAAGTTAAATTTCTGACTCAGGACAAAGTAAAATTTTACTTATATCTTACTCAGTACATTCTATTTAGTACCAAGCCTAATAGGGATGCATGATATAATCGGGCCCCTATCGGTATCAGCCTACTGTATATTGGCCTTAAAACTGAGTATCAGACATCGGCCACACCACTGATATATAATTGGTATTTAATCGATCAGGCTGCTGTTTCTAAAGTCTAAAAAAAACCTTCTTCTTCTTCTTTTTCTTCAAAAACTCCTTTTTAACAGACTTTGAAATTTGTAAAGTCACTTTCTTTTAGGGCTGGTTAAAAAATAGCAATACACTGAAATATCATCATATTTTCATGTGCAGATTTCGTATTGATTTTTAAAAATGCTGTACTGATCAATTTTTTCCTACAAAATCTCACGAGATTTCATCGTTCTCTTATGAAATCTCATGATTTCACGAAAACCCGCAAGATTTTGTAACAAAATGACAAAATCTTGCAAGATTTTATCAATAAAATAAACCAATATTGCATTTTTAAATATCGATTTGATATCAGCATATGAAAATATTGTGATATTTCAGTGTATCAATATTTTTTTCCCACCCCTACCAAATATTCCTGTTTTTGGGCATTGTGTGTTTTTTTTTCTCAGGGAGAAGCAAATCCAGGTGGCTCTTTTTACAGTGTGCTATATCTTATTGATACATTGATTTTACATCATTTTAGACATAATCTGACAGCTGAGGCTGAACTGGAGCATGATGTCTGGATGGTGACTGGGATTAAATGGTTACAGGTTAATAATTTTAATGACTTCTCTGTTGACTTGTGCTGGACTCCAGTTTTCTGACTGCTTCAGCTCCACATTCTGCAGGAGCGTCTCTGCTGACTGATGTAGTTCACCAGAAGTTTCTCTGATAGAAGATGCAGCCAGCTGTGAGATAAGACAATAAATGTGACACTGATCCTGTAACATGAAAATTATACACACTTTTAGACAAGCCTCACATCTTCCCAGAAAGTGCTTCCCACTGCGCGCTGAAGTCCTCCTCACAGCTGCCATTTCTCTGAGGTAAGAGGAAGTCAGATGGAGAAGATCTCTCCTCTAACGTTCATTAGTTCACCAGAAGATCTCGTCTGTCCTGCGCTGTCAAGTCCTCGTTAAATCCCGCAAAACTCTCATGAGAAACAGCCTGAAGGCAGAACTTTAACTATATTCACTGGACAAAATGAACATTAACAATTAAAGCAGGTTTTTCTTTTTCTTTTTTGAAGGGCAGCTTGTTGTGGTTGTGTAGAGGGTTGATTCCTGGACATAAAACACACATGATGCAAATACCATCAAATGAAGAGTCAGAGGCATGTTGTATTTATGAGAGGGATGCACGATATTGGAATTTTGGCAGATATCTGATATGCCAATATTTTAAAACTCATGTGGCCGATAACCGATGTCGATACAGATATTAATGCTGATAAAAATAATGCAAATAACAGTTTTGTTATCCGTTTCCAACTCCTTGAAAAATAGGGGTGGGAAAAAATATTGATACACTGAAATATTGTGATATTGTATTAAATAACAAAATCATATCGATATTTGAAAACGTGGCATCGATCTATTTTACCCTTAAAATCTTGCAAGATTTCATCGTACTGTTACAAAATATCAAAATATTTCGTAACAGAACGATGAAATATCGTGAGATTTTATTAGTCGAATAGTAGCTACCACATTTTAAAATGTCAATATATCAGCATATAAAAATATTATGACATTTTTGTGAATTCTCGCTAAATTTTGTTACAGAACAATGAAATATTGCGAGATTCACAAATTCACTACTATTTCATTAGTAAAATAGATCAATACCACATTTTAAAATGTCAATATGATATCAGCATATGAAAATATTGCGAAACTTCAGTGTATCAATATTGTTTTCACACCCCTAGTGTTTAGAAGTTTTAAAGTCTGTAAGAAAGAAGTTTTTGAAAAAGAAGAAGGTTTTTTTTTTTTTTCTAGACTTTAGAAACAGCGGGCTGAACGGTTAAATATCGGTTAAATATCGGTGGGGTGGCTGATGTCAGATTCTCAGTTTTAAGGCTGATATAGGCCGATACTGATAGGGGGCAGATGATATCGTGCATCCCTAATTCATGAGCCTTTCTTTCCTGGTAAATGTTTTCCTCCCGGTCAGAAATGCGACAGCAAGAAAACATTAAATACGAGCTGAAATGTGGATGTGCATCACAAGCCTGTTTCCTGCGTTCATGGTGTTTACAGCACAAACAGTGCTGCTGGTTTGGGAGTGAGGAGGCAGCAGCAGCAGGAGCGGCTGCTGGACTGCAGTTTACGGCAGCGTCCTCATGCAGCTGCTGCCGTTATTTAGCGGATCCGAGGACTCTGCAGCAGGATTCTCCTCGTGTCTTGTGAACAGATTGATCTCCAGCTCGCACTCGCTGACTAACATAAGCGTGGATCTGCTCAGCATAACGACTTCATTAACGAGTGTGACTCCAAACATGGTCGTCCATCTGCCTGAGCAAGTTCAGGGAGGATTTACTGGCTTTTATTTCAGACACATTCCTGCAAAACGGAGAAGTTTTACTCCCTGAGAATGAATCCAGCAACACGCCGAGTTTAATGAGCAACGTGTTTTTAAATGCTGTAGGTCATCGGGGCCTTTTTGGTCCCTTCAGGTCATTTTTTTTACATCTGAAATTTGATCTCTATGCCCATCAGGTACCCCCAGTACCCGACCCATTGCATCAGCCTGCAGGCTGACTGGGCTCCATCAGTCCCTCTGAAATAAACCTTTATATCATATAAGATGATGTTCAGCAGCATCTGACTTCCCTCCTCTGATCAGGCTGATTAACAGCTGCAGGTGCTGCAGCAGAGACGGCTGGCAGCGTCACAACGAGACATTAAATAATCTGCTCAGCTGCTTCTGGTCAGAAACTTATCATTTTAACGGCAGAAAATAAAATTAATGTATTATTAGTTGGCTTAATATTTATTTCTTTTGTAAGTGACCATGGCATAAGCGGGATAATGCCCTTTGAGGTTGTCCAATAATTTAGCCTACAGATAGACACCTCGTTGGGCTCTTACATCGCACGGTCGCTTAATCTCTCACTTATCCACATGAAGCATTTTTGACGTTGCTGTGGTAACTTGTATCAGGCTTAGTTATTTAGTTGAATATTCTTTGGCCAAATCCAGTTAAAGTGCCGTGTATCTTAGCAGCTTTTATTGAAAAAAACGAAAACCTCTATATACAGGTACTACCCAAAAAATTAGAATATATATTATTTCTGTAATTCAACTTAAAAGGTGCCAGTTAGAACCAGTTAGATGAATTCCACTCCCTCTGGTCCCCTGTGATTAGCTCCATCACTTAACGTTGGTATAGGAGAGCCGCCTCGGCGATGTGGGGGTTGGGTGCCGGCGAGTGCTTGATGGCTATGGATCCCTGGCGGTTGACTTGGGGGGGGTCTGGGCTGCCTCGCTGCTGGGGCGGGGCTGTATCCAGCCCGATGGGGGGCATGGGGGTCAGCGGTTGGGGCTGCTCTGCGGCGGTGGGCGGGTCGCTGGTGGGGCCCTGGCCGGTGGCTGTCGGCTGGCGCCGGGTGGCCCGGCGCCACCCAGGTCGTCCCGGGGCGGGGGGTCCTGGGCCCCGGTGCTCCGGGGTGGCCCCTGCCTCCGGGGCCGGGGGACCCGGCTTGGCGTTGGGGGGGGGGGGCGGGCCGGCGGGACGTGCCTCCTCTGGATTTGGCCGGTCCTCACGACCTGGTGACGTCTAGTCACTGCGCCGGGGGCCGGGGCGCCTCTGCTGTGTGCGTGCGGGTGTGTGTGCTGGTGGGGGTGTGTGTGTGGTGGGGCTGGGGGATGTATCGTTGTCGTGTCTGTGTCGGGATGTGGGCATCCGAGATGTTGGTGTCGCGGGGGCGGCTATGTGGGGGGTGTGGACTTCCCCTGTGCTTGTCCTGCGTGTGGGGCTCTGGGGGTCGCGGACGGGGCTGCGCTTTCCGCCGGGGTGCTTGGTTTTCGGCGGACCCGTGGTCATGTCGTGTCGTATCGATGTTGGGGTGTCTGGCGTGGCTGTCGGGGTGTGGGGTTTTGTCCATATCGTTCAGCTCTAGTGTGTGGAGGTGGGGGGTTGCGGGGTGGCCGGGTCTTTTCCACGCCGGGTGCCTGTCCCGCCCGGCCGCTGTGTCGGTTGGGGCTGGCCTGCGCTGGTGGTCTCGTGCGGGTTGGTCTCGCGTGGTCCGGGGGCTGGGGGCGGTGGACTTGTGGCGTGAGGGGGGGCTGGTGGCCCCGTGGCCCCCGTCCTTGGTATGTGTGGGTGGGTGTGTGACTGGAGGGGGGGCGTGAATGCGGTTGTGTGTGTGTGTGGCTGCCTGTGGGGGTGTGTGGAGATGGGTGGGTGGGTGGGGGTGCATGGATGATGGGTGTTTGGGTGCGGGGGTGGTGGTGCATTGGTGGGGTTTGTGTGTGTCGGGTTGGGGGGGGGGGAGGAAAGGGGGAAAAAAAAAAATAGCAGCTCTGCGTGCCTCTTGGGGGGTTTGCGAGGCCTGGGGATGTTGGGCCGGTGACTCTGGCCCCTCCGCCGACCCTTTCCGCTCCCGTCCCTTTTCCCCCTCCCTGGCCTGGCGTGGTCGAGCGCCCCCAGGGGCCGAGGCTGGCCCCTCTGTGGTGAACGCCGGATGCCGGGCCGTGGGGGCGGCCATGCCTGCCCCTTCTGCCCTGGGGGATCCCGGGAGGCAGGGGTACCTAATGCCGGTAACGGCTCTTCTTCCAGGGGGGAATTCATACCCCCCTGGTCTCCTTTCCCAAGACCCCCCCCCCCCCTGCTCTACCTCACACACACACACGTAGGGTTTTGGGGAGGGTGCATGTCAAGCGGGCGTGGTGAGGGAGGGCACCAAAGTGCCTTTGCTTGCCACGTCTAGAGGCAGCTTGCTCCCCAGTTTTAATCACACTTAGACACCTAAACACATAAAATAACAACAGCTCACAACCACTTCTGAGGGGCGGGCCATATTGTGTGTGGAAGGAGGGAGGGGCCGGTTGGGGGGTCATGCCCCCTACGCGACCCCACTCCCGGCATGACTTGGCACTGCCCCTTAGTTTTAACTGCAAACAACACACATCTTACACACACAGTTATGAGCGGGGGGTGGGGGGGGACAGGGTCCTTTCATACCCCGGTCTCCCGGGCGCTACTGGGGGGAGGGGGGGGGACAGTGGCTACTTCACGCACCAGTGGTTAAGGCTGGCTGCATTGCGGGGGATCTGCTGGCCTGGGGGATGCCTGGCCTGCTGCGTCCGGGGGTGGGGGATGGGGGTGGTGGTGGGGGGGGACGTGTTGGGGGCTTGGAGCTCGCGGCTCCTTCCCCGGCCCGAGCTACCACTCAGGAGGCACGAGGGCATGGGCAAGAGAGAGGTGGGTATGTGAGAATAATGAATGAGAGTGTGAAAGAGGAAATGTGGGAGGGAGGAACTTGGGCTGGAAGAGGGAGGAGATGTGGGTAAGTGGTTGGAGGAAAGGGGGATGGAGGAAGGAGTGGCATGCTCGTGAGTGTCTATTAGGGATGGTCATGAGGGGCTGAAGGAAGGAAGGGCGGGAGTGTGATAGGTCAGAGTGATGGGCGGGGCTGGACATGTAAGGGGGGACTGTATGGGGTATTGGGGGTATAGGGAGGTGGGGGCGTATGTGTGGGGGGGGTGGGGAGGGGTTGGTGCAGTTATGTGGGGGGAGTGCATGTGTGTGTTAGAGGGTATGAGGAGGTGGGGGTAGGTGTGGACGGTAGAGGGAGGAGAGTGTTGGGGGTGGAGAGAGGAGTGAGTGTGGGTATGTAAGGTCGGAGAGCGGAGTGGGTGGGTGTATGTATGTGTGGGGGGGGGTACACGGAGGTGTTGGGTAGGGCTGGGCGGTGTGGGCGGAGGTTCGTATCTCGGTATTCGTGCCGGGCATCTTGGTGTCGGTGTGGTGCGGTGTGGCTGCGGGTTGGTTGGGGGCCGGGCGCTTTGGTGGGGGGTGCGGTTTTGTTTGTGGCTTCCGGGGCTTTTTGTGCGGGGCGGGCGCAGGGGGGATCTGTATCCTGTATGTGGTTGCTCTTGCGGTATTGATGTCTTGGGTGCCTGTGTCTCGATGTGGGGGCGGTGACGATATATCTTTCAGCCCTAGTGTTGGGGTAGGTGTGTGGGGAGTGTGTGTGCGAGCGTGGTGGCGGGGGTAGGGGTGGTAGAGGTGGTGGCGCCCTGGTGTCAGGTGTATGGGGCAGGGACTTTGGGGTGGGGGCTGGCCTGCCCTGGGGGGGCGTCGTCTGGGGGGTCCGGTCCTCCTGGGTTTCGGTTGGGCCGCCCGGGTCCGGGGGGGGGGTGGCTGCTCCTGGGCGCTTGGGCCCTGGGCCCGGCGCTGTCTCCGCTCCGGGGGACGCCCGGCGCCCGGTGGGGTCGGCAGCTGCTGGTCTTGGTCCGCTGGGGCCTGGGCCTCCAGACTGCGGGGGGCTCCGGCTGGGGCCGCCTTTTTGCCGCCCTTCGGGGGATGCATGTCCGCTCTTTGGGGGGGTAGCTGGGATCTGGGCCTCTGGGTGGCTGCTGGGGGCCTGGGTCGTGAGCCTTGCGGGCTTCCTCCTCCTTGCGGAGACGAGGCTGCATCTGCATGACTGTATCACCACGGAGCACCCTTTATTATGCATGTTGACACTGTGACACTGCTTCCCATTGCGATGACTAGGTTGTACCTCTTCTCTACTTCCCATTGCGATGACTAGGTTGTACCTCTTCTCTACTTCCCATTGCGATGACTAGGTTGTACCTCTTCTCTACTTCCCATTGCGATGACTAGGTTGTACCTCTTCTCTGCGTAGTTCTGCGTGTGTTTGTGTGTGTTTGTATGATCTGAGGATATTTAAGCCACCTGCAGGTCCTCCTGTAGGGGATTGCTTGTTTTGTTTTCCAACAGAGACCTTGGTTGTTTAGGGATCGCGGTACAGATGTACCAGTGAACTGTGTAAGTGGATTCATGTTTTCTCTCCTCTCTCTCTTCCTCTTCCTTACTCCTCTCTCTCTGTTTCACTTTCTATCATCACCTCTGTTAACTTTCATTTCTACCTTGTCAGGCCCAGCAGTATGAAATGGAATGGTGTAATAGACAAATGTTTAAATAAAGAAATAAAATGAATAAACATGATATCAAGTGGAGCCTTATGTTCATAAAGCTCCGCTTGATAAAAGCAAAACTGTTCAACAGAATAAAGCAATCAGATTTCCATTCTGCTTGCTTCGATGCTGGACAGGACAAGTAAAAAAAGAAAGAAAAAAAAATAATAAAAAATTAAAAAACTTTAAAAGGTGCAATTTACATATTGTATAGATAAGTAATATGTTAATCAATACATTCCAGGCTTTTATTTGTGTGGATGTTGCTCATTTGGACTTGCAGCTTAAAGTGATACTGTGTAACTTTTGAGCCCAATGTTAGCCAAATATTGTGATACATTATATTCTAATATTATTATTAATATAAGTAACTAAAGCTGATTTCTGCGGTTAACATAGAGCACTTGACACATGTCGTTGCTCTGAGGGGGCAGCCATTCTCAAAAACCATCATTGTAACTTCTCAGGAGCGGGCCCGTCTCTCATTGGATCATATAACCTGGAACGCTTTGGTTAACGGCTTGATGACTTAAAAATCAGCTTTTCAAAGTGTCTGCAACACTTTTCCAAAACACAGACTGAGACTGTTTCATTTTGGGACAGTTGTGGCGCCTGTAGGAAGTTACAGGTTTAGTGCCCTTAGTGGCCAAAAGTTACACGGTATAACTTTAAGAAAACCTCAAATTCAAAAACTCAAAAAATTAGAATATTGTATGACATCGATTATAAAAGGCTTTTAAATACAAAAATATCAGGCCTCCTAAAATAAAATCTTGCATCTGTACTTAATACTTGGTTTGGGCCCTTTTGCATGAATGACTCCTTAACCCGCCGTGGCATGGATGCTAGCAGCTTTAACCCGCCGTGGCATGAATGCTAGCAGCTTTAACCCAGCGTGGCATGGATGCTACCAGCTTTAACCCGCCGTGGCATGGATGCTACCAGCTTTAACCCGGCGTGGCATGGATGCTAGCAGCTTTAACCCGGCGTGGCATGGATGCTACCAGCTTTAACCCGGCGTGGCATGGATGCTACCAGCTTTAACCCGGCGTGGCATGGATGCTAGCAGCTTTAACCCGGCGTGGCATGGATGCTAGCAGCTTTAACCCGGCGTGGCATGGATGCTAGCAGCTTTAACCCGACGTGGCATGGATGCTAGTAGCTTTAATCCGGCGTGGCATGGATGCTAGCAGCTTTAACCCGGCGTGGCATGGATGCTAGCAGCTTTAACCCGGCGTGGCATGGATGCTAGCAGCTTTAACCCGGCGTGGCATGGATGCTAGCAGCTTTAACCCGGCGTGGCATGGATGCTAGCAGCTTTAACCCGGCGTGGCATGGATGCTACCAGCTTTAACCCGGCGTGGCATGGATGCTACCAGCTTTAACCCGGCGTGGCATGGATGCTAGCAGCTTGTGGCATATCTCAGCTGTTATGGAAGAAAAAACATGCTTCCATCACAGCCTTGAGCTCGTCTTTATTGTTTGCTCTCTTCCCGTTCAGCTTTCTCTTGGTGATGCCCCACATGTTTTTGATGGGGTTCAGGTCAGGTGAGTTTGTGGGCCAATCCAGCATGGTGATCCATGGTTGTTGAAGCAGGATTTTGTAGTTTTGGCAGTGTGGGCAGGTGCCAAGTCCTGCTGGAAGATAAAGTCTGCGTCCTCATACAGCTGGTCCACTGAAGCAAGCATGAAGGTCTCCAAAATGTCCTGGTAGACGGCTGCATTGATGCTGGACTTGATAAAGCTCAGAGGACCAACACCAGCAGCTGACATGGACCCCAGGTCATCACAGACTGGGAAACTTAACACTGACCATCTTCTCCAGGCTGCTGTCAGCCCTCCGGCTTCTACACCGTTTTCTTCCACACTTCTTCCTTCCACTTAACTGTCCATTAATGTGCTTTGAGACAGCACTCTGAGAACATCCAGCTTCTTTTCTATCACTTTTTGTGTCTTTCCACCTTGTGCAGGGAGCCAATGATGGTTTTCTGCATAAACGTCAGATCAGCATCTTCCCCATGATTGTGAATTCTTCTAAACCAAGACTTTTTAAAGGCTCAGGGTACTTATGGAGGTGTTTTGGCTTACTTACCTGATTAGAATGTGACACTCTGAACCTACAATACTGGAGCTTTTCACACTATTCTCATTTTTTGAGTTTTTGAATTTGAGAATTTTTTAATTCTTAAGCTGCAAGTCCTAATCAGCAACATCCAAACAAACAAAAGCTTGAAGTATATTGATTCACATATTATTTATCTATGCAATATGTAAATTGCACCTTTTAAGTTGAATTACAGAAATACAAGAACTTTTTCCAGATAATCTAATTTTTTGTACCTGTAGTGTAACTGAAGTCATGAAAATCAATTATTTTCTTAGCACCCCCACGTATCGGTTAAGGTCCCCATCAGCACCACCGGAGAAAACATCCTGTGTCCAGGTGTACCTGATAAGAGCTGAGATAGACTCCAGTGACCGTGAGCTGGACAAGCAGTACAGACATAATAAAATATATATACATATATATATATACAATATATATATATGTATATATATATATACACACGATATTGCCAAAAGTATTGTCTCACCTGCTTTGACTCACATCTGAGCTTCAGTAACATCCATTCCTGATCCGTCGGGTTCAGTATGACGTTGGTCCACCTTTGCAGCTGGAACAGCTTCATCTTCTGGGAAGGTTGTCCACAAGGTTTAGGAGTGTTTGTGGGAATTTTTGACCTTTCAGAAGCACATTTGCGAGGTCACACTGATTGTTGGATAAGAAGGCCTGGCTCTCAGTCTCCGCTCTAATTCATCTAAAACGTGTTCATAAGAGTTTAATTTAAGAACTGATATCTGCCATTTTCTATGCTTTTCTTGAAAAGTGATTTTGGTTATTAAGTTCTTTCATCAACATCTATGGCGTTGTACTGCCAAAAACAGCTTTAAGGCATTCTAGATTTTCTTTTCTGTCCCTTTTAGTCACGATTCACACCATAGTTGGTACTCAATTGCATAACCATTATTTTTGATAACAAGGGTGGTCTCTTAATTTTTCCCATGGATGTATATATGTTATACAGATGTTAAAACACAAATTAACTGTAGTTAATCACATCTTCAGAAAGCTGAGTTCAATTTCTGTAGCAACACACCCAGGCCTGATTACTGCCACACCTGTTCTCAATCAAGAATTCACTTAAATAGGACCTGCCTGACAAAGTGAAGTAGACCAAAAGATCCTCCAAAGCTAGACATCATGCTGCCATCCAAAGAAATTCAGGAACAAATGAGAAACAAAGTCATTGAGATCTATCAGTCTGGAAAAGGTTCCAAAGCCATTTCTAAAGCTTTGGGACTCCAGAGAACCACAGTGAGAACCATTATCCACAAATGGTGAAAACATGGAACAGTGGTGAACCTTCCCAGGAGGGGCCAGCCGACCAAAATGACCCCAAGAGCACAGCGACGACTCATCCAAGAGGTCACAAAAGACCCCAGAACAACATCCAAGAACTGCAGGCCTCACTTGCCTCAATGAAGGTCAGTGTTCATGACTCCCCCCATCAGAAAGAGACTGGGGGGCAAAAATGGCTGCATGGCAGAGTTCCAAGACCAAAACCACTGCTGAGCAAAAAGAACATAAAGGCTCGTCTCAGTTTAGCCAGAAAGCATCTTGATGATCCCCAAGACTTTTGGGAAAATACTCTGTGGACTGACGAGACAAAAGTGGAACTTTCTGGAAGGTGGAGGTCCCATTACATCTGGCGTAAAAGTAACACGGCATTTCAGAAAAGGAACATCATAGCAACAGTAAAATATGGTGGTGGTAGTGTGATGGTCTGGGGCTGTTTTGCTGCTTCAGGACCTGGAAGACTTGCTGTGGTAAATGGAACCATGAATTCTGCTTCTACCAAAAAATCCTGAAGGAGAACGTCCGGCCATCTGTTGGTGACCTCAAGCTGAAGCGCACTTGGGTTCTGCAGCAGAACAATGATCCAGAACACACCAGCAAGTCCACCTCTGAATGGCTTAAGAACAACAACATGAAGACTTTGGAGTGGCCTAGTCAAAGCCCCCACCTGAATCCCATTGAGATGCTGTGGCATGACCTTAAAAAGGCGGATCATGCTGGAAAAGCCTCCAATGTGGCTGAATTACAACAAGATGAGTGGAACAAAATTCCTCCACAGCGCTGTAGAAGACTCACTGCCAGTTATCACAAACGCTTGATGCAGTTGTTGCTGCTAAGGTGGAACAACCAGTTATTAGGTTTAGGGGAAGATCACTTTTTTACACAGGGCCATGGAAACGTATAAAAACGAATCTGTAATTACAACCAGTCACACAGCATCTTCCCAGATACCTGCAAGTACACGTTTAGCAAACCAGCCCTAAACCAGTCATGTTCCAGCTTCCAGAGTGGTGGCTGACGAGTTTCTTCACAGATCTCTGCACGGTTTATTACGCGTCACTCGAATGTTCATAAACAAACACACTCCTCACACTGCGAGTACTGCTGCAAAACAGAAAGACAAATCAACTCGGAGCAAAGAGAATCTGCTCTGCATCATAACGGTTTTACAGTTTTATCCAAAATCAATTTGAGCCGATTAGTTTATTCTCTGAACTCTAAACAAGATGATTTGAGAGCAAGCAGCCGATTGTCAGGAGCAATTTCACAGCCGGCTTGCGCTCTAATTAATGAGGAAAAGAGAAGATTGATGATGAGGGACATTCATCATTTTGTCCATCATTTCGCTGTCCTGGGGTGGAAGAATCAGCCCTTCTTTCTGTGGTTCCTTTTATTTTTCACTCTACAGCCCTGATTTACAAAGAATTTATATGAGGACCGCTAATTTCTTTGACTTGCTGTTAAATAGCGTGCGCTGTCTCTTCAGCGTTTGCGGGTGATCGACAAAGATTACAATCTGTAACAGACGCAAACAGCAGGATTTAAATGAGGGTTTGGCTGCGCTCTTGCTTTGCCATGGAAAGTTCAGAAGAGCATTTGGTAAATGCTAAATGAACTTCAACCTGACAGAGAGATATTAGTTCCACAGATATAATATGAGGCAAATAAGAAACAAAATATAAGATAAATATAACTATAAAATAAAAACAATGCAGCAGGTTTCCCTGTGAATCGTACGAAGAGGCCAGTTTATAAGGACACGGATAAGGAGACGCTGTTGAAAATGGTCTGATATTACACATGCAGTGCGCTCTCTTTGGCACAATGCATGTCTGCAGTCCTGCAGCAGCACTCTTCCAGCCATTTGTGCATAAAGCTGCCAGACGTGCTAAAATACACACAATTTTTTGTGCCTGCTTTCCGTTGCACGTTTGATAAATCACATTGTGTGTGCAAAGCTGAGTTGCTTATATAGTCTCCTCCCAATATTTTGCATGTTCTGGCAGAAACGCCCAGATTGCATATTCATCTACAACAGCAGACAGCAGAATGGATAGCAAGGCTATTTTACCCGGTAACAGATGCAAACCTCCTTTTGCCCTGTTAGTAAATCAGCTCCAGACGATTATTGCGCATGTAATGAAGATAGCGCCCGTTTTAGTGCACGCAAACCTTTCGTAAATCAGGGTCTAAATCTTCCATTTCATGTCTTTGAACGGAGAAGAGCTCCCTGATGTCAGACGAGTGTTCAACGCTTGGTTTTTAACCTGACATCTGGCCGTGAAGGTGGCCTTTCTGTCTCACTCTCCCTTCATGTGCTGGACCCTGTGAATCTATTGCTAATTAGCTGTCATACAGGAGAGGGCCGTTCATCTGTCACAGGGTCATAGATCCAGTCTGATCTCGTATAATGCAGTATCACTCCAGGACTGCGACATATCGGGCCATGACAGAACTCCAGTCTCTCTCTGCTGGCACACGAGCTGCTGTATTTAACCGTCCATATAAACCATGGACCCATGAGGACGAGGGTTTGCTCCTCTGATCTAAACTGTTTAAGGAAACGTTGTCCTGTCCAGGACCGGGTTAGTATAGTGAGTCATGGTGAATTCTGCTGCAAAGATGAGGATGTTTTTAAAGCCGAGTGGTTTTTACAAGTTGAGGAATTCCTCCGTGCAAGCTGCAGGAGTTGTGTGGTGGTTTGGATGAGTGCAGCAGAGAAATGGGAGGTTATCTCTTCTTTGCTGGGAGATGTGAGGTGTTTCAGTTGTCATATACTTCAAATGTCCGTCCATAAGCAGCCGTCAGTCTGCTTTCATGATGAGGTCTCCTGTCAGAGCTGAAACCCAGACGTCTACCAGCTCCATTATCACATCGGTGAAAGTGGGATGATGGGATAGCTTTGCACGAAGGAAGGTGTCACGTTTCATCTCCACTCCATCCGTGCTTGTCTCATTTTTCATTACATTAGTGTTAAAATACTTTTTCCTCTTTGTCATGCATCATCCGTCTTCTCTCTCACTTTTTCGGCACAGATCAAAATACTGAAGGATAAAAGAGGAATGGGCCAATATGCTTACAGCTCGTGAAAACTAAAACATCATCCAGGTAAAAGAAGACATAAAGTTGTAGAAGATGAGGCTGCATCTCTGCCCTAAAGCCGAGAAGTTGTTTGGCCACTAAAGCTGCATTAGAGGTGATTCTGTCTCCACCATGTCTGGTCATAAGGATGCCTGGTCTGGCAGTCTGCAGCAATATCCTGGAAATACATGAAGCTGGATTCATCAGCATGTGATGAGAATCTCCAGTTCCACCTCACTGTAATGAGAATCTCTCGTTCCAACACATCACGATGAGAATCTCCCATTCCACCACATCATGATGAGAATCTCCAGTTCCACCACATCTTAATGAGAATCTTTCGTTTCACCTCATTGTGATGAAAATCTCCCGTTCCACCTCATTGTGATGAGAATCTCCAGTTCCACCACATCGTGATGAGAATCTCCTGTTCCACCACATCATGATGAGAATCTCCTGTTCCACTAGATCGTGATGAGAATCTCCAGGTCCACCTCATCATGATGAGAATCTCCCGTTTCACTGCATCCTGATGAGAATCTCCTGTTCCACTAGATTGTGATGAGAATCTCCAGTTCCACCACATCTTAATGAGAATCTTTCGTTTCACCTCATTGTGATGAGAATCTCCCGTTCCACCACATCATTAGAATCTCCTGTTCCACCACATCGTGATGAGAATCTCCAGATCCACCTCATCATGATGAGAATCTCCCATTCCACCACATTATGATGAGAATCTCCTGTTCCACCAGATCTTGATGAGAATCTCCCGTTCCACCTCATCATGATGAGAATCTCCCGTTTTACCGCATCCTGATGACAATCCCCCGTTCCACCACATCGTAATGAGAATCTCCCGTTCCACCTCTTGTGATGAGAATCCCCCATTCCACCACATCGTAATGAGAATCTCCCGTTCCACCTCTTGTGATGAGAATCCCCATTCCACCACATCGTAATGAGAATCTCCCGTTCCACCTCTTGTAATGAGAATCTTCCGTTCCACCACATCATAATGAGAATCTCCAGTTTCACCCCATCCTGATGAGAATCTCCCGTTCCACCACATCGTAATGAGAATCTCTAGTTCCACCACATCGTGAGGAGAATCTCCCGTTCCACCATATCGTGATGAGAAATTCCTGTTCCTCTTCATCGTGATGAGAATCTCCCGTTCCACCACATCGTGATGAGAAATTCCTGTTCCTCTTCATCGTGATGAGAATCTCCCGTTCCACCACATCAGGATGAGAAATTCCCGTTCCACCACATTGTGATGAGAAATTCCCGTTCCTCTTCATCGTGATGAGAAACTCCAGTTCCACCTCTCGTGATGAGAAATTTATGTTCCTCTTCATTGTGATGAGAAACTCCCGTTCCACTTCATCGTGATGAGAATCTCCCGTTCCACTTCATCGTGATGAGAATCTCCCGTTCCACTTCATCGTGATGAGAAACTTCAGTTCCACCTCTCGTGATGAGAATATCCGGTTCCACCACATCGTGATGAGAATCTCCCGTTCCACTTCATCGTGATAAGAAACTCCCGTTCCACTACATCGTGATGAGAAATTCCCGTTCCACTTCATCGTGATGAGAAACTCCAGTTCCACCTCTCGTGATGAGAATATCCCGTTCCACCACATCATGATGAGAATCTCAAGTTCCACCACATCTTAATGAGAATCTTTCGTTTCACCTCATTGTGATGAGAATCTCCCCGTTCCACCACATCATTAGAATCTCCTGTTCCACCACATCGTGATGAGAATCTCCAGTTCCACCACATCGTGATGAGAATCTCCCGTTCCACCTCATCACGATGAGAATCTCCCATTCCACCACATCATGATGAGAATCTCCTGTTCCACCAGATCTTGATGAGAATCTACTGTTCCACCTCATCATGATGAGAATCTCCCGTTCCACCTCATCATGATGAGAATCTCCCGTTTTACCGCATCCTGATGACAATCCCCCGTTCCACCACATCGTAATGAGAATCTCCCGTTCCACCTCTTGTGATGAGAATCTCCAGTTCCACCACATCGTGATGAGAATCTCCCGTTCCACCTCTTGTGATGAGAATCTCCAGTTCCACCACATCGTAATGAGAATCTCCCGTTCCACCTCTTGTGATGAGAATCTTCCGTTCCACCACATCGTAATGAGAATCTCCCGTTCCACCACATCGTGATGAGAATCTCCCGTTCCACCTCTTGTGATGAGAATCCCCCATTCCACCACATCGTAATGAGAATCTCCAGTTCCATCTCTTGTGATGAGAATCCCCATTCCACCACATCGTAATGAGAATCTCCCGTTCCACCTCTTGTTGATGAGAATCTTCCGTTCCACCACATCTTAATGAGAATCTTTCGTTTCACCTCATTGTGATGAGAATCCCCCATTCCACCACATCGTAATGAGAATCTCCCGTTCCACCTCTTTTGATGAGAATCTCCCGTTCCACCACATCGTAATAAGAAACTCCCGTTTCACCGTATCCTGATGAGAATCCCCCATTCCACCACATCGTAATGAGAATCTCCCGTTCCACCTCTTGTGATGAGAATCTTCCGTTTCACCACATCGTAATGAGAATCTCCAGTTCCACCACATCGTAATGAGAATCTCCCGTTCCACCTCTTGTGATGAGAATCCCCCATTCCACCACATCGTAATGAGAATCCCCCATTCCACCACATCGTAATGAGAATCTCCCGTTCCACCTCTTGTGATGAGAAATTTTCCGTTCCACCACATCATAATGAGAATCTCCAGTTTCACCCCATCGTGATGAGAATCTCCCGTTCCACCACATCATAATGAGAATCTCCAGTTTCACCCCATCCTGATGAGAATCTCCCGTTCCACCACATCTTAATGAGAATCTTTCGTTTCACCTCATTGTGATGAGAATCCCCCATTCCACCACATCGTGATGAGAATCTCCCGTTCCACCTCTTTTGATGAGAATCTCCCGTTCCACCACATCGTAATGAGAAACTCCCGTTTCACCGTAACCTGATGAGAATCCCCCATTCCACCACATCGTAATGAGAATCTCCCGTTCCACCTCTTGTGATGAGAATCTTCCGTTCCACCACATCGTAATGAGAATCTCCAGTTCCACCACATCGTGATGAGAATCTCCCGTTCCACCTCTTGTGATGAGAATCCCCATTCCACCACATCGTAATGAGAATCTCCCGTTCCACCTCATTGTGATGAGAATCCCTCATTCCACCACATCGTAATGAGAATCTCCCCGTTCCACCTCTTGTGATGAGAATCCCCATTCCACCACATCGTAATGAGAATCTCCCGTTCCACCTCTTGTGATGAGAATCTCCCGTTCCACCTCATCGTGATGAGAATGTCCCGTTCCACTTCATCGTGATGAGAATCTCCCGTTCCACCTCATCGTGATGAGAATCTCCCGTTCCACTTCATCGTGATGAGAAACTCCCATTCCACGACATCGTGATGAGAATCTCCCGTTCCACTTCATTGTGATGATAATCTCCCGTTCCACTTCATCGTGATGAGAAACTCCCGTTCCACTTCATCGTAATGAGAATCTCCCGTTCCACTTCATCGTGATGAGAATCTCCCGTTCCACTTCATCGTGATGAGAAACTCCCGTTCCACTTTATCGTGATGAGAATCTCCCGTTCCACTTCATCGTGATGAGAAACTCCAGTTCCACCTCTCGTGATGAGAATCTCCCGTTCCACCACATCATGATGAGAATCTCCCGTTCCTCTTCATCGTGATGAGAAATTCCTGTTCCTCTTCATCCTGATGAGAATCTCCCATTCCACCACATCGTGATGAGAATCTCCCGTTCCACCGCATCGTGATGAGAATCTCCCGTTCCACTTCATCATGATGAGAATCTCCTGTTCCACCTCATCGTGATGAGAATCTCCCGTTCCACTTCATCGTGATGAGAATCTCCCGTTCCACCACATCGTGATGAGAATCTCCCGTTCCACCTCATCGTGATGAGAATCTCCCGTTCCACTTCATCGTGATGAGAATCTCCCGTTCCACTTCATCATGATGAGAATCTCCCGTTCCACTTCATCATGATGAGAATCTCCCGTTCCACTTCATCGTGATGAGAATCTCCCGTTCCACTTCATCGTGATGAGAATCTCCCATTCCACTTCATCGTGATGAGAATCTCCCGTTCCTCTTCATCGTGATGAGAATCTCCCGTTCCACCACATCGTGATGAGAAACTCCCGTTCCACTTCATTGTGATGAGAATCTCCCGTTCCACTTCTTGTGATGAGAAACTCCCGTTCCACCACATCGTGATGAGAATCTCCTGTTCCACTTCATCGTGATGAGAATCTCCCGTTCCACTTCATCGTGATGAGAATCTCCCGTTCCACTACATCGTGATGAGAATCTCCCGTTCCACTTCATCGTGATGAGAAACTCCCGTTCCACTTCATCGTGATGAGAAACTCCCGTTCCACTTCATCGTGATGAGAATCTCCGGTTCCACTTCATCGTGATGAGAATCTCCAGTTCCACCTCTCACGATGAGAAATTCCCGTTCCTCTTTATCGTGATGAGAAACTCCCATTCCACTTCATCGTGATGAGAAACTCCCGTTCCACTTCATCGTGATGAGAATCTCCGGTTCCTCTT
>JALJCO010012724.1:165000-207751 GCA_023101725.1 Atherinomorus stipes
GCTCCAAGAATCATGAGTCTCGGGGTGTTTTTGTGGGGGAGGGATGCAGCAGGAGGTGGACAGGCGAAGTGATGTGGACTCCGTCTTTGTCGTGATGGAGTGAGACGAGGCAAAGCTCTCGCAGAAATAAACTTGTTTTTACTCTCAGTCTCTGCAGCGACAACCCACACGATGAAAAAGCTGCCAGTCTGAGTCTGGATCCTTCTTATTTTCAGCATCATGGGTTCATGTTCAGCTGCTGATTCTTTGTTGGCTCCTGTGGAAAGGACACCATTTCATCTTCTACAGGTGAAAAGCCGTTTGATGTTGTTCAGGTTACAGCTGAATGGGTTAAAAGAGCGCTCCAGTGATCCAGGCCTGACATTTTGTGTGCTGCCACCTGACTCCTGACAGCAGGTCCAGCAGGGATTTCTCCGGCTTTCACTCGGCACCTGTACAGCTCTCTCAGAGCAGCGTGTGCTCTGAAGCTTCTTTTGTCTGAGTTGACATTTTAAAGTGCTACACCACTTGAACATACTCATGAAAGCAAAGTACACAGACCACATTTATGCCCTGAGGTCTGGAGTTCACTCTGGACCGCCAATGACAAACCCCTGGACACCAAGTGGAGATCTCTACGCCGTGTTTCCATCTGACAGCTTGTAAATTTAATCAGAAACGTTCACTCTGGCAACGGGGAAACTGTCCTCAAACTGAAAAATACAGTTGTGTGAAAAAGTGCTTGCCTCCTTCCTGATTTCTTATTTTGTTTGTCACACTTAAATGTTTCAGATCGTCAAACAAATTTAAATGTGAGACAAAGATAACACAAGTAAACACAAAATGCAGTTTTTGAATGAAGGTTTTTATTAGAAACGGGGAAATAATCCAAGCCTCCATGTCCCTGCATGAAAAAGTGATCTTCCCCTAAACCTAATAACTGGTTGTTCCACCTTAGCAGCAACAACTGCATCAAGCGTTTGTGATAACTGGCAGTGAGTCTTCTACAGCGCTGTGGAGGAATTTTGTTCCACTCATCTTTGCAGAATTGTTGTAATTCAGCCACATTGGAGGCTTTTCCAGCATGAACCGCCTTTTTAAGGTCATGCCACAGCATCTCAATGGGATTCAGGTGGGGGCTTTGACTAGGCCACTCCAAAGTCTTCATGTTGTTGTTCTTAAGCCATTCAGAGGTGGACTTGCTGGTGTGTTCTGGATCATTGTCCTGCTGCAGAACCCAAGTGCGCTTCAGCTTGAGGTCACCAACAGATGGCCGGACATTCTCCTTCAGGATTTTTTGGTAGAAGCAGAATTCATGGTTCCATTTACCACAGCAAGTCTTCCAGGTCCTGAAGCAGCAAAGCAGCCCCAGACCATCACACTACCACCACCATATTTTCCTGTTGCTATGATGTTCCTTTTCTGAAATGCCGTGTTACTTTTACACCAGATGTAATGGGACCTCCACCTTCCAGAAAGTTCCACTTTTGTCTCGTCAGTCCACAGAGTATTTTCCCAAAAGTCTTGGGGATCATCAAGATGCTTTCTGGCTAAACTGAGACGAGCCTTTATGTTCTTTTTGCTCAGCAGTGGTTTTGGTCTTGGAACTCTGCCATGCAGCCATTTTTGCCCCCCAGTCTCTTTCTGATGGGGGAGTCATGAACACTGACCTTCATTGAGGCAAGTGAGGCCTGCAGTTCTTGGATGTTGTTCTGGGGTCTTTTGTGACCTCTTGGATGAGTCGTCGCTGTGCTCTTGGGGTCATTTTGGTCGGCCGGCCCCTCCTGGGAAGGTTCACCACTGTTCCATGTTTTCACCATTTGTGGATAATGGTTCTCACTGTGGTTCTCTGGAGTCCCAAAGCTTTAGAAATGGCTTTGGAACCTTTTCCAGACTGATAGATCTCAATGACTTTGTTTCTCATTTGTTCCTGAATTTCTTTGGATGGCAGCATGATGTCTAGCTTTGGAGGATCTTTTGGTCTACTTCACTTTGTCAGGCAGGTCCTGTTTATTATGTTTTAACTATTATATTAAAATCTTCATTTAAAAACTGCATATTATTTTTGCTTGTGTTATCTTTGTCTAATATTTAAATTTGTTTGATTGATGATCCGAAACATATAAGTGTGACAAAACATGCAAAAAAAATAAGAAATCAGGAAGGAGGGAAAAAATTTTTTAAAAAAATGGAAAAAGGGTGAGAGCAGCTGTGTGGAGGCATATTTCTCCTGATGTGCATCTCAATAACACAACGCGGTGTCTATATTCTAATAAGGCCATTTCATGTCTCTTTTTTCAGCAAACCAGGACTGATTGGATAAATGTGGGATTCATTTTCTGAAAAACCCACCCTGCAGGCTCAGACTGTAAGATTTTCTTTCTTGGAACCAAATTGATTTTCTTCAACTCATCTCTTAAGAGCTCATCGATAAACTTAAGTGAAGTTGTTTAAATCTGAGAATTTCTCTGGAAAGATCAAATATCTGCCACTGCACCACACACGGGATTACCTCCCTTTTCCGGTATTCACAGATTTCCCCGAAGAATGGCTAAAATTAATTATATATTAAGCAGAGTGCAGTGATTTTCAAATATCCTGAAGCAACATTTCATTCCCTGTAGAACATAAACAACAAATTAAAACTGAAACATTTTACCGATATACAGTATAGAATATAAAGTGTAAGCTGAATGTGAAACTGATGCAGCAACACGTCTGTAAAAAGTCAGAACAGCAGCAACAAAAGGCAACAACTGGAGGAGACTTACAGTAACATCCAATCACGTAAACTGGCAGCAGACCAGTGACATGACTGGGTATGAAATGAGCATTTCAGCTTCTGAGAAATGTGCTTCTTTGGTCTGCACCAGTGTTTGCACTGCTCCACACGAGCTGTACTACGCGTGGAAGTACCATGGTTTGTTTAACGTGGACCAAACATTCTCTGTGTGAATCCTGAGTCTCACGGGATATTGATAAAAACAAAGTGGAAACTCTGCTGGAGAAACATGAAGCCCCAGAGGAAACCTTAAAAGTGTATTTCTCATCTCCTCCACGAGGGGCTCCAAATCAGAACGAATCCCCAAAGACTCCAACGTTAAAAAGACCAGCAAGGCAGAAATAAACACGTTTACAGCAGAAATAAGCATGTTTACAGCAGATATAAACATGTTCACAGTAGAAATAAACACGTTTACAGCAGATATAAACATGTTTACAGTAGATATAAACACGTTTACAGCAGAAATAAACACGTTTACAGCAGAAATAAGCATGTTTACAGCAGATATAAACATGTTTACGGTAGAAATAAACATGTTTACAGCAGATATAAACATGTTCACAGTAGAAATAAACACGTTTACAGCAGATATAAACATGTTTACAGTAGAAATAAACACATTTACAGCAGATATAAACATATTTACAGCAGAAAAAAACGTTTACAGCAGAAATAAACATGTTTACAGCAGATATAAACATGTTCACAGTAGAAATAAACACGTTTACAGCAGATATAAACATGTTTACACCAGAAATAAACACATTTACAGCAGAAATAAACACGTTTACAGCAGATATAAACATGTTCACAGTAGAAATAAACACGTTTACAGCAGAAATAAACATGTTTACATTAGAAATAAACACATTTACAGCAGAAATAAACATGTTTACAGCAGATATAAACATATTCACAGTAGAAATAAACACGTTTACAGCAGAAATAAACATGTTTACAGCAGAAATAAATATGTTTACAGCAAAAATAAACACGTTTACAGCAGATATAAAATATTTACAGCAGAAATAAACACGTTTACAGCAGATATAAACATGTTTACAGCAGAAATAAATACGTTTACAGCAGATAGAAACACGTTTACAGCAGAAAAAAACGTTTACAGCAGAAATAAACACTATTTACAGCAGATATAAACACGTTTACAGCAGAAATAAACACATTTACAGCAGATATAAACATTTTTACAGCAAAAATAAACATGTTTACAGAAGAAATCATCACTGCAGGATCCTGATTAGCTGAAAAGCATGATGATATATGCCGATGGTATTTTGGTCTTTAAAGTCCAGTTCCAGGTTCAGTTCCAGGTTCAGTTCCAGGTTCGGTTCCAGGTCAGTTCCAGGTCAAGCTCTAGCTCCAGGTTCAGCTCCAGGTTCAGTTCCAGGTCAGTTCCAGGTTCAGCTCCAGGTTCAGTTCCAGGTCAGTTCCAGGTTCAGCTCCAGGTTCAGTTCCAGGTCAGTTCCAGGTCAGTTCCAGGTCAGTTCCAGGTTCAGCTCCAGGTTCAGTTCCAGGTCAGTTCCAGGTTCAGTTCCAGGTCCACTTCCAGGTTCGGTTCCAGGTCAGTTCCTGGTCAGTTCCAGGTCAGTTCCAGGTTCAGTTCCAGGTCAGTTCCAGGTTCAGTTCCAGGTTCAGTTCCAGGTTCAGTTCCAGGTCAGTTCCAGGTTCAGTTCCAGGTCAGTTCCAGGTTCAGTTCCAGGTCCAGTTCCAGGTTCGGTTCCAGGTCAGTTCCTGGTCAGTTCCAGGTCAGTTCCAGGTTCAGTTCCAGGTTCAGTTCCAGGTTCAGTTCCAGGTTCAGTTCCAGGTCAGTTCCAGGTTCAGTTCCAGGTCAGTTCCAGGTTCAGTTCCAGGTCAGTTCCAGGTCAGTTCCAGGTTCAGTTCCAGGTTCAGTTCCAGGTCCAGTTCCAGGTTCAGTTCCAGGTCAGTTCCAGGTTCAGTTCCAGGTTCAGTTCCAGGTCAGTTCCAGGTCAGTTCCAGGTTCAGTTCCAGGTTCAGTTCCAGGTCAGTTCCAGGTTCAGTTCCAGGTCAGTTCCAGGTTCAGTTCCAGGTCAGTTCCAGGTCAGTTCCAGGTTCAGTTCCAGGTTCGGTTCCAGGTCAGTTCCAGGTCCAGCTCTAGCTCCAGGTTCAGTTCCAGGTCTAGCTCTAGGTCAGTTCCAGGTTCAGTTCCAGGTTCAGTTCCAGGTTCAGTTCCAGGTCAGTTCCAGGTCAGTTCCAGGTCAGTTCCAGGTCCGGTTCCAGGTCAGTTCCAGGTCAGTTCCAGGTTCAGTTCCAGGTCCGGTTCCAGGTCAGTTCCAGGTTCAGTTCCAGGTTCAGTTCCAGGTCAGTTCCAGGTTCAGTTCCAGGTCAGTTCCAGGTCAGTTCCAGGTCAGTTCCAGGTTCAGTTCCAGGTTCAGCTCCAGGTTCAGTTCCAGGTCAGTTCCAGGTTCAGCTCCAGGTCAGTTCCAGGTTCAGTTCCAGGTTCAGTTCCAGGTTCAGCTCCAGGTTCAGTTCCAGGTCAGTTCCAGGTTCAGTTCCAGGTTCAGCTCCAGGTTCAGTTCCAGGTCAGTTCCAGGTTCAGCTCCAGGTCAGTTCCAGGTTCAGTTCCAGGTTCACCTCCAGGTTCAGTTCCTGGTCAGTTCCAGGTTCAGCTCCAGGTTCAGTTCCAGGTTCAGTTCCAGGCCAGTTCCAGGTTCAGCTCCAGGTTCAGTTCCAGGTCAGCTCCAGCTTCAGTTCCAGGTCAGTTCCAGGTTCAGCTCCAGGTCAGTTCCAGGTTCAGTTCCAGGTCCAGTTCCAGGTCAGTTCCAGGTTCAGTTCCAGGTCCAGTTCCAGGTTCAGTTCCAGGTCAGTTCCAGGTCAGTTCCAGGTTCAGTTCCAGGTCCAGTTCCAGGTCAGTTCCAGGTTCAGTTCCAGGTCCAGTTCCAGGTTCAGTTCCAGGTCAGTTCCAGGTCAGTTCCAGGTTCAGTTCCAGGTCAGTTCCAGGTCAGTTCCAGGTCCAGTTCCAGGTTCAGTTCCAGGTCAGTTCCAGGTTCAGTTTCAGGTCCAGTTCCAGGTTCAGTTCCAGGTCAGTTCCAGGTTCAGTTCCAGGTCAGTTCCAGGTTCAGTTCCAGGTCAGTTCCAGGTTCAGTTCCAGGTCAGTTCCAGGTTCAGTTCCAGGTCATTTCCAGGTTCAGTTTCAGGTCCAGTTCCAGGTCAGTTCCAGGTTCAGTTTCAGGTCCAGTTCCAGGTTCGGTTCCAGGTTCGGTTCCAGGTCAGTTCCAAGTCCAGCTCTAGCTCCAGGTTTAGTTCCAGGTCAGTTCCAGGTTCGGTTCCAGGTTCAGTTCCAGGTCAGTTCCAGGTTCGGTTCCAGGTCAGTTCCAGGTTCAGTTCCAGGCCAGTTCCAGGTTTAGCTCCAGGTCCAGTTCCAGGTTCGGTTCCAGGTCAGTTCCGGGTTCGGTTCCAGGTTCAGTTCCAGGTTCAGTTCCAGGTTCAGTTTCAGGTCCAGTTCCAGTTTCAGTTCCAGGTTCAGTTCCAGGTTCAGCTCCAGGTTCAGTTCCAGGTCAGTTCCAGGTTCGGTTCCAGGTCAGTTCCTGGTCAGTTCCAGGTTCAGCTCCAGTTTCAGTTCCAGGTTCAGCTCCCGGTCCAGCTCCAGCTCCAGGCTCGGTTCCAGGTCAGTTCCAGGTTCAGTTCCAGGTCAGTTCCTGGTCAGTTCCAGGTTCAGCTCCAGTTTCAGTTCCAGGTTCAGCTCCCGGTCCAGCTCCAGCTCCAGGCTCGGTTCCAGGTCAGTTCCAGGTTCAGTTCCAGGTCCAGCTCCAGGTTCGGTTCCAGGTCAGTTCCAGGTTCAGCTCCAGGTTCAGTTCCAGGTCAGTTCCAGGTTCAGTTCCAGGTTCAGTTCCAGGTTCAGTTCCAGGTTCAGTTCCAGGTCCAGTTCCAGTTTCAGTTCCAGGTTCAGTTCCAGGTTCAGCTCCAGGTTCAGTTCCAGGTCAGTTCCAGGTTCGGTTCCAGGTCAGTTCCTGGTCAGTTCCAGGTTCAGCTCCAGTTTCAGTTCCAGGTTCAGCTCCCGCTCCAGCTCCAGCTCCAGGCTCGGTTCCAGGTCAGTTCCAGGTTCAGTTCCAGGTCCAGCTCCAGGTTCGGTTCCAGGTCAGTTCCAGGTTCAGCTCCAGGTTCAGTTCCAGGTCAGTTCCAGGTTCAGTTCCAGGTTCAGTTCCAGGTTCAGTTCCAGGTTCAGTTCCAGGTTCAGTTCCAGGTTCAGTTTCAGATCCAGTTCCAGGTTCAGTTCCAGGTTCAGCTCCAGGTTAAGCTCCAGGTTCGGTTCCAGGTCAGTTCCAGGTCGGTTCCAGGTTCGGTTCCAGGTTCAGTTCCAGGTCAGTTCCAGGTCAGTTCCAGGTTCGGTTCCAGGTTCAGTTCCAGGTCAGTTCCAGGTTCAGTTCCAGGTCAGTTCCAGGTCAGTTCCAGCTTCAGTTCCAGGTCCAGTTCCAGGTCAGTTCCAGGTTCAGTTCCAGGTCCAGTTCCAGGTTCAGTTCCAGGTCAGTTCCGGGTTCGGTTCCAGGTTCAGTTCCAGCTTCAGTTCCAGGTCAGTTCCAGGTCAGTTCCAGGTTCGGTTCCAGGTTCAGTTCCAGGTCAGTTCCAGGTTCAGTTCCAGGTCAATTCCAGGTCAGTTCCAGGTTCAGTTCCAGGTCCAGTTCCAGGTTCAGTTCCAGGTCAGTTCCAGGTCCAATTCCAGGTTCAGTTCCAGGTCAGTTCCAGGTCAGTTCCAGGTTCAGTTCCAGGTTCAGCTCCAGGTTCAGTTCCAGGTTCAGCTCCAGTTTCAGTTCCAGGTTCAGTTCCAGGTTCAGCTCCAGGTTCAGTTCCAGGTCAGTTCCAGGTTCGGTTCCAGGTCAGTTCCAGGTTCAGTTCCAGGCCAGTTCCAGGTTCAGCTCCAGGTTCAGTTCCAGGTCAGCTCCAGCTTCAGTTCCAGGTCAGTTCCAGGTTCAGCTCCAGGTCAGTTCCAGGTTCAGTTCCAGGTCCAGTTCCAGGTCAGTTTCAGTTCCAGGTCCAGTTCCAGGTTCAGTTCCAGGTCAGTTCCAGGTCAGTTCCAGGTCCAGTTCCAGGTTCAGTTCCAGGTCAGTTCCAGGTTCAGTTCCAGGTCAGTTCCAGGTTCAGTTCCAGGTCAGTTCCAGGTTCAGTTCCAGGTCATTTCCAGGTTCAGTTTCAGGTCCAGTTCCAGGTCAGTTCCAGGTTCAGTTTCAGGTCCAGTTCCAGGTTCGGTTCCAGGTTCGGTTCCAGGTTCAGTTCCAAGTCCAGCTCTAGCTCCAGGTTCAGTTCCAGGTCAGTTCCAGGTTCGGTTCCAGGTTCAGTTCCAGGTCAGTTCCAGGTTCGGTTCCAGGTCAGTTCCAGGTTCAGTTCCAGGCCAGTTCCAGGTTTAGCTCCAGGTCCAGTTCCAGGTTCGGTTCCAGGTCAGTTCCGGGTTCGGTTCCAGGTTCAGTTCCAGGTTCAGTTCCAGGTTCAGTTTCAGGTCCAGTTCCAGTTTCAGTTCCAGGTTCAGTTCCAGGTTCAGCTCCAGGTTCAGTTCCAGGTCAGTTCCAGGTTCGGTTCCAGGTCAGTTCCTGGTCAGTTCCAGGTTCAGCTCCAGTTTCAGTTCCAGGTTCAGCTCCCGGTCCAGCTCCAGCTCCAGGCTCGGTTCCAGGTCAGTTCCAGGTTCGGTTCCAGGTCAGTTCCTGGTCAGTTCCAGGTTCAGCTCCAGTTTCAGTTCCAGGTTCAGCTCCCGGTCCAGCTCCAGCTCCAGGCTCGGTTCCAGGTCAGTTCCAGGTTCAGTTCCAGGTCCAGCTCCAGGTTCGGTTCCAGGTCAGTTCCAGGTTCAGCTCCAGGTTCAGTTCCAGGTCAGTTCCAGGTTCAGTTCCAGGTTCAGTTCCAGGTTCAGTTCCAGGTTCAGTTTCAGGTCCAGTTCCAGTTTCAGTTCCAGGTTCAGTTCCAGGTTCAGCTCCAGGTTCAGTTCCAGGTCAGTTCCAGGTTCGGTTCCAGGTCAGTTCCTGGTCAGTTCCAGGTTCAGCTCCAGTTTCAGTTCCAGGTTCAGCTCCCGCTCCAGCTCCAGCTCCAGGCTCGGTTCCAGGTCAGTTCCAGGTTCAGTTCCAGGTCCAGCTCCAGGTTCGGTTCCAGGTCAGTTCCAGGTTCAGCTCCAGGTTCAGTTCCAGGTCAGTTCCAGGTTCAGTTCCAGGTTCAGTTCCAGGTTCAGTTCCAGGTTCAGTTCCAGGTTCAGTTTCAGGTCCAGTTCCAGGTTCAGTTCCAGGTTCAGCTCCAGGTTAAGCTCCAGGTTCGGTTCCAGGTCAGTTCCAG
The DNA here is from genome assembly GCA_023101725.1 of Atherinomorus stipes. Taxonomy (NCBI): domain Eukaryota; kingdom Metazoa; phylum Chordata; class Actinopteri; order Atheriniformes; family Atherinidae; genus Atherinomorus; species Atherinomorus stipes. Next base: position 174,053 of record JALJCO010012724.1, read on the forward strand.
GTCGGTTCCAGGTTCGGTTCCAGGTTCAGTTCCAGGTCAGTTCCAGGTCAGTTCCGGGTTCGGTTCCAGGTTCAGTTCCAGGTCAGTTCCAGGTTCAGTTCCAGGTCAGTTCCAGGTCAGTTCCAGCTTCAGTTCCAGGTCCAGTTCCAGGTCAGTTCCAGGTTCAGTTCCAGGTCCAGTTCCAGGTTCAGTTCCAGGTCAGTTCCGGGTTCGGTTCCAGGTTCAGTTCCAGCTTCAGTTCCAGGTCAGTTCCAGGTCAGTTCCGGGTTCGGTTCCAGGTTCAGTTCCAGGTCAGTTCCGGGTTCGGTTCCAGGTTCAGTTCCAGGTCAGTTCCAGGTTCAGTTCCAGGTCAATTCCAGGTCAGTTCCAGGTTCAGTTCCAGGTCCAGTTCCAGGTTCAGTTCCAGGTCAGTTCCAGGTCCAATTCCAGGTTCAGTTCCAGGTCAGTTCCAGGTCAGTTCCAGGTTCAGTTCCAGGTCAGTTTCAGGTCAGTTCCAGGTTCAGTTCCAGGTCAATTCCAGGTCAGTTCCAGGTTCAGTTCCAGGTTCAGTTCCAGGTCAATTCCAGGTCAGTTCCAGGTTCAGTTCCAGGTCAGTTCCAGGTCCAGTTCCAGGTTCAGTTCCAGGTCAGTTCCAGGTCCAATTCCAGGTTCAGTTCCAGGTCAGTTCCAGGTCAGTTCCAGGTTCGGTTCCAGGTTCAGTTCCAGGTCAGTTCCAGGTTCAGTTCCAGGTCAATTCCAGGTCAGTTCCAGGTTCAGTTCCAGGTTCAGTTCCAGGTCAATTCCAGGTCAGTTCCAGGTTCAGTTCCAGGTCAGTTCCAGGTCAGTTCCAGGTCAGTTCCAGGTTCAGTTCCAGGTTCAGTTCCAGGTTCAGTTCCAGGTTCAGTTCCAGGTCCAGTTCCAGGTTCAGTTCCAGGTCCAGTTCCAGGTCAGTTCCAGGTTCAGTTCCAGATCCAGTTCCAGGTTCAGTTCCAGGTCAGTTCCAGGTTCAATTCCAGGTCCAATTCCAGGTCAGTTCCAGGTCAGTTCCAGGTTCAGTTCCAGGTCAGTTCCAGGTTCAGTTCCAGGTCAGTTCCAGGTCAGTTCCAGGTCAGTTCCAGGTCCAGTTCCAGGTTCAGTTCCAGGTCAGTTCCAGGTCAGTTCCACGTTCAGTTCCAGGTCCAGTTCCAGGTCAGTTCCAGGTTCAGTTCCAGGTCCAGTTCCAGGTTCAGTTCCAGGTCAGTTCCAGGTCAGTTCCAGGTCAGTTCCAGGTTCAGTTCCAGGTCAGTTCCAGGTCAGTTCCAGGTCCAGTTCCAGGTTCAGTTCCAGGTCAGTTCCAGGTTCGGTTCCAGGTCAGTTCCAGGTTCAGTTCCAGGTCAGTTCCAGGTGAGTTCCAGGTTCAGTTCCAGGTCAGTTCCAGGTCAGTTCCAGGTCCAGTTCCAGGTTCAGTTCCAGGTTCAGCTCCAGGTTCAGTTCCAAGTCAGTTCCAGGTCAGTTCCAGGTTCAGTTCCAGGTTCGGTTCCAGGTCAGTTCCAGGTCCAGCTCTAGCTCCAGGTTCAGTTCCAGGTCAGTTCCAGGTTCAGCTCCAGGTTCAGTTCCAGGTCAGTTCCAGGTTCAGTTCCAGGTTCAGCTCCAGGTTCAGTTCCAGGTCAGTTCCAGGTTCAGTTCCAGGTTCAGCTCCAGGTTCAGTTCCAAGTCAGTTCCAGGTTCAGCTCCAGGTTCAGTTCCAGGTTCAGTTCCAGGTTCAGTTCCGGGTCCAGCTCCAGGTTCGGTTCCAGGTCAGTTCCAGGTTCAGCTCCAGGTTCAGTTCCAGGTCAGTTCCAGGTTCAGTTCCAGGTTCAGTTCCAGGTTTGGTTCCAGGTCAGTTTCGGGTTCGGTTTCAGGTTCAGTTCCAGGTCAGTTCCACTCTCAGTTCCAGGTCAGTTCCAGATCCGTTCCAGGTCAGTTCCAGGTTCGGTACCAGGTTCGGTTCCAGGTTCAGTTCCAGGTTCAGTTCCAGGTTCAGTTCCAGGTCCGGTTCCAGGTCAGTTCCAGGCCAGTTCCAGGTTCAGTTCCAGGTCCGGTTCCAGGTCAGTTCCAGGTTCAGTTCCAGGTTCAGTTCCAGGTTCAGCTCCAGGTCAGTTCCAGGTTCAGTTCCAGGTTCAGTTCCAGGTCAGTTCCAGGTTCAGTTCCAGGTTCAGCTCCAGGTTCAGTTCCAGGTCCAGTTCCAGGTCAGTTCCAGGTTCAGCTCCAGGTTCAGTTCCAGGTCAGTTCCAGGTTCAGCTCCAGGTTCAGTTCCAGGTCAGTTCCAGGTCCAGCTCTAGCTCCAGGTTCAGTTCCAGGTTCAGTTCCAGGTCCAGCTCTAGGTCAGTTCCAGGTTCAGCTCCAGGTTCAGTTCCAGGTCAGTTCCAGGTCAGTTCCAGGTCCAGCTCTAGGTCAGTTCCAGGTTCAGCTCCAGGTCAGTTCCAGGTTCAGTTCCAGGTTCAGTTCCAGGTCAGTTCCAGGTTCAGTTCCAGGTCCAGTTTCAGGTCCAGTTCCAGGTCCAGTTCCAGGTCAGTTCCAGGTCCAGCTCTAGGTCAGTTCCAGGTTCAGCTCCAGGTCAGTTCCAGGTTCAGTTCCAGGTCAGTTCCAGGTTCAGTTCCAGGTCCGGTTTCAGGTCCAGTTCCAGGTCAGTTCCAGGTTCGGTTCCAGGTTCAGTTCCAGGTCAGTTCCAGGTTCGGTTCCAGGTCAGTTCCAGGTTCAGTTCCAGGTCCAGTTCCAGGTTCAGTTCCAGGTTCAGTTCCAGGTCAGTTCCAGGTTCGGTTCCAGGTTCAGTTCCAGGTCAGTTCCAGGTTCGGTTCCAGGTCAGTTCCAGGTTCAGTTCCAGGTCCAGTTCCAGGTTCAGTTCCAGGTCAGTTCCAGGTTCGGTTCCAGGTCAGTTCCAAGTTCAGTTCCAGGTCCAGTTCCAGGTCCAGTTCCAGGTTCAGTTCCAGGTCAGTTCCAGGTCAGTTCCAGGTTCGGTTCCAGGTCAGTTCCAAGTTCAGTTCCAGGTCCAGTTCCAGGTCCAGTTCCAGGTTCAGTTCCTGGTCAGTTCCTGGTCAGTTCCAGGTCAGTTCCTGGTCAGTTCCTGGTCAGTTCCAGGTTCAGTTCCAGGTCCAGTTCCAGGTTCGGTTCCAGGTCAGTTCCAGGTTCGGTTCCAGGTCCAGTTCCGGAGGTGATTGCTTGGTACTGTTCAGGAAAAGCAGTCTGTGTTTTCACACGTTCCTCACAGATTTGGAATACTGCAGCGACGTCCGTACGTAAGATTCCCACCCTCAGACTGCAAAACATGTAAAATGATGCTTTCTGGAAAATCAGCATTGTTCTCAGCACTAACATGGAGTGTTTTTCCATCTAAGTCTCTATCAGGTGTATATATGTGAATGCATTTCATTCTTGAAAACAGATCAGACCCCACGTGACCACTAGGATCAATACCGGAAATGTGCAACACATCAATATTCGGGCTTTGTGCAGTGTCACTCGTGCACGTCAAACCTAGATCCTAATTGATGGTGTGCTTCTCCTGGTTCTTATTTTATTTTTATTTTATTATCTTGTTCCTTGATCTCCTTCCACTGTTATTTTTTATGTTTCAGTGTTGTTATTGTTTTCTTTATTTTTATGTTATTGTGTTGGATTGTAAAGGGAGCAAAGATGAAAGAGTCCCAGTTTTTAACAGATCCTAGTCTGCGTCTTTGGGACACCAGAGCTTAAATGATCACTGACACCGTCCTGCCCGGTTAGTCTGGAGCAAACAGCCAGTATGACATCATCAACGCTGTAGTGATGCTGTGTGAAGTTGTATGAGAGCCTGTGATTATGCAGATCCTGTGGACTGTGAGAAATGGAGAGTGTTTTCGTGCTGAAGTCCTTCTACTCCAACACGTAAACACTCCAACTTACCCACTCAGGACTAAGTGGGCGTCCTGCTGCATATGTAACGTATGATTAAATGTAAGGTGAGTCAGAATGTGTGTAAATGAGGGTGTGTTTTTACTCCTGAGACGCAGCAGTCGTGCAGGAACCAGCGTGGGCGTCGTTTCAATCTTTGCTGAACACATTAATGAATTTCTGACTGAAGCATTTTTCTTCCACGCTGAAGAATCAGTGTCGGGGAGAATACTTCCTAAATGTATTCAGTTACAGAATACTGAATCCCCATTTAAAAATGGATTTTGTAACGTATTCCGTTACATTGCTTAATCTTGTACTGTATTCTAAATACTGTAAATACCTAAACAGCACTCATGTGTGTCAGTGGTTGAAATGGTGTTAACTCACCACAGATTCAACTTTGAAATAACAGTTTTTAGTTGTAATCTTTGTCTAATCAACATATTTTTCAACATTGCTATTTCAATGTTGATTTATTTTTGCAAAATTGAAACAAAATCGGACGTTTTTCCAAGGCTGGGATTGGTTCAATCAAAGTTGTGTCAGCGTTGAATCAACGTGAAAATGCCAGCTGGGTGAAACGGAGCTGTGCAGACTGCAGGTAAACAGCCATACGGTCGTGTCCGTTACTCTGCTGCTAAACTAAGTTATGTTCAGCTATTGATCACGTGTAATGTGGATACGTTACGGCTCTGTGCACGAGTGTGTTATATCTCACTGTGTTCGTCTTAATGGGCAGCTTTGATCGTTAGTTGTTTGCGTTTTTTTTTTCTTTTTGAGATTGAAAAATGTGCTCTTTCTATTCAGCTACTTTCGTGATTTATCTGAGAGCATGTCACATGTGACCTGCTGTAAACCTTCTATTGACTATTACTAATAGAACGCACACATCATGTGGAGACGTTTCGTGTTAACATTGTATTTGAGAGAGAGACACTCCTTTGAATGTTAGTGGAGGTGTAACAAAGTTGAAACTAAATTTGGCACCCCTTATTTGCTGGTCCACCTGATATCTTCTTTCTGGCTACGCCAGTGCTCTGAGTAGATGTCTTATCATGTGAAGGCCCCTTTAGCTGTAAATAATGCAATAAAGAGCAATAAAGAGGCAACAAACTCAGTTAAGACAAAAACGACTTACTTCAAGGTGTTTCTTCAGATTAGAGTTGGAGTCTTTGGACGCAGGTTGTTCACAGGCGGACAGATTACACTGCACCGTCAGTTCTACCAACTTGTTTGCATTTCCAGGACGTAAATGCATTTTTCCATCACTGATGCAGGTGGATTCGGCTGTGGTTGTGATTCCAGCTCCTGGTCTGAATCCATACCTGACCACGCATGTGAATGCAGTTGTGATGCTAGCTACTAGGCAGCATGCCCGGGTCAGGAGTGTTTAGCTCCTGTGTGCTATTTATGACATTTATGAGATAACCTATGCAATATGAGGGACAAAAATGACAAAACAAAAAATAAATATATAAATAAATGCACATATAAATGTATAAATAAATGAATAAATAAATATAAAATAAATAAATACACAAATAAATGTAGAAATGCATAAATCAATCAATAACTAAATATATTTTGGTCATAAAAAATGCCAATTTTATTTTTATTTTTACTTGTATTTGTCTTTTTATGTATTTATTCATGCATTTTCTCCTTTTTGTGCATTTATACATTTATGTATTTATTCATTTATTTATATTTACATTTATTTATTTACACATTTATTTATTTATACTTTTATTTATTTATTCCTACATTTATTTCTGTATTTCTACATTTCCACATTTATTTATTTCTGCATTTCTGTCTCCATATGCTAATGAGGTGGGTGGTTCTAACATTTGTCCTCAGCACGATTGGGTCATGATGCACCACTATGAACCTATCTACTGCTACTGCCTTGACCTAAGGCCTAGATTTGAGTACATGAGTTGCTATGGTAACATCATTTGCCCGATGGAAAGTTCTTTGACAGCCATCGCCAACGAGCCGCGTTTCCTCTGACTCCGAGCGGATGGCAAGTTGGCGGGCAACTTCCTCCAGACTGTCCAATACAGCCGAGTCAACCTCCACATCCATCTCAGCTTGGAGCTGAAATTAATCCTCCATGACCAATGCCAAACGAAACTGGAGGTAGTCATTGGGTTCGTTTCTGTCGACATAATTCGCCAATGACCTTAAATCGTTGGCGATGGCTGTCAACACTGCATTCTGGCAAGCCAAACAGCCAATGATGTGGTGGATTGGGGATGACGTTTATTTTTGGGGACGAAGACGATACCGTTACGTGAGTACGTGAGTTGCTATGGTAACATCATTTGCCCGATGGAAAGTTCTTTGACAGCCATCGCCAACGATTTAAGGTCATTGGCGAATTATGTCGACAGAAACGAACCCAATGACTACCTCCAGTTTCGTTTGGTATGGGTCATGGAGGATTAATTTCAGCTCCAAGCTGAGATGGATGTGGAGGATGACTCGGCTGTATTGGACAGTCTGGAGGAAGTTTCCCGCCTACTTGCCATCCGCTCGGAGTCAGAGGAAATGCGGCTCGTTGGCGATGGCTGTCAAAGAACTTTCCATCGGGCAAATGATGTTACCATAGCAACTCACGTACTCATGTAACGGTATCGTCTTCGTCCCCAAAAATAAACGTCATCCCCAATCCACCACATCATTGGCTGTTTGGCTTGCCAGAATGCAGTGTCCTGATTGGCTGTTCGTGGCACGACTTTGACTTGTCTTCAATCCGTAAAAAAGTTTTGTGGTTGTCGGTTTCTGTTTTGTGAGCTTGTAGGTGCAGTGTCGCACACGAGCCCTAGGTGTCGCACTCGTACAGATATTTTTGTGTGGCGAAACTTTTAAAGGTACAAATTCAATTTTCACACACACAGAAAAATAAAACACAACTACGAAACTGATCTACATGCTTGCAAATAATATTTCTGCACACAAAGGTTTCTCACACAACCACAAAATGATTCTGTGGGTTCATAACTTTTTTTTTACAAGCACGACTTGTTTTATACAACTTCAAAACATTTTACATGAAAAATCTTTTTCACACACAAATTGTCTCTGGCATGATTTTGATCCCATATTTAAACGGATTACAGTCACTCATAAATAGTACTCTAAATATGTATTCTAAATACATGTATTCCGTTACTCCCCGACACTGCAGAGTTTTCATGTGTCCAACTGTCTTGCAGGTGACCTGGTGTCCCGGGCCATGTTTCACCTGCAGCCTCTGCACATTAAGAACCCCAGCAACGGGACTCCGGTCCACCAGAAGACCAGCAGCACGGTGAACTGGGAGCCGGAAGCCCTCTACACGTTGTGTTACTTCATGCACTGCCCACAGATGGAATGGGAGAACCCCAACATCGAGCCCTCTAAAGTTACCTTACAGACGGAGAGGTGAGTCCATCGGCCAGAGTTCTTGACCGCCATCTACCTGATCCCAGACGTTATTTAACCTTTGGTGAAGCGAAGTGGTGGTGCACAGGGTCCTAGAGTAAGACCCGCCAAATGCAGGTGTGGGACTAGGCGGCATTCAGTAGGGGAACTATATGCTGCGGAAGTACGGGCCAATCACAGGGAAGCACCGCAGATAGTAGCAAAGGAAGCACGCACGCGCAGCATCCGGTGGTATCCCTGTTTACTGAAGAACAAGAAGTAGACTCGTCTGGAAGCGCCTTCAAGAGGCAAGCCTCACAAACCAAAGCAAAGTTTGGTTTGTAGAACTCAGGATGGAGCGAGTGAAGGAAAATGATGCCCCAACAGAGAAAAACATGATAAGCTAACGGTGCGGTTGATGGAGGGAAAATGCAGAGTAAAGGGCTGGACTCAGATGAAAATGAGTAGCAGACGCCCAATGTGAACGACAAGAACTGTGTAGCTTCTTTAGCTGTGTTAGCAGCTTGTCACCATTTGTCTACCATTGTTTCCTGGTGTTTTATACAAAACATAATAAGTTACACAAGCAGCAACACTTACCGACTGCACATCCTTACTGATAAATATAATCCACTGCTCCCTGGTGGATTAGCCCACTGCTGAAGCACTGAGTGGCTGAAAACACTGTTGCAGCTCTGCCGAAGCAGTACGGCTGCTCGCTGTTTTTTTTCTCCCCGCTGCAGGGTGTGTGTGTGTGTGTGTGTGTGTCCTCCTCCTCTTTTACAACACCCGTCACTAATCGCGGCAGGTAATCAGCTGATTTCAGGTGGTGCTAAAGAGAGCTTATGTTAGCAGCTAGCAGCTACCGGCTTTGACGTCAAACAGCGCGCTCTTCTGGCCGATTCTGGTGTGACGGAGAGCCCACACTCAAAGACAAAGCCGCTTTCACTCTCTGGAGTTTCTGGCATGTTTTAACCGAGGTCCTATTCCAATACACGTCTTAACATGAAAAAGTGGGATTTCAGGGTGATGACTCCTTTAAAGGAATAGTTCACCCTCAGAATGATTTAACTTTATTTTCCACTTATCCTGATGGTGAGCAAGACTCTGGACCACTTTTTTAATATGTCAAATGCAGCCGGAGTTCAGGGCGACTTCTCGCTCCCCCCCAATGGAGTTCACCGGGGTTCGAGCCAAAAAGGTCCATAAAAGTCCACAAAAAATTGTCAATATTCCTCCATACTGCTCGTCCCATGTAATCCAAGTGCCCTGAGTGGGTAGTGTCCAAAATTTACTTGAAACTACGCCATTTAGTATATTTTTAGAGTCTAAACAAGACTACATCGCATGCCTAGCAAGCACGCCGATGCACGTTCACGAAACTACGGAAGCCACAGCAGACGAGATCGCGCGTTCTCTTTTTCTTTCTTTCTTTCTTTTAGATCAATATCCAACCCCTCCTGTGTTTGTCCCGGTTTGTTTAGAGCTCTTGCGCTCTTACCACAATGTAAACAGTGAATTTCTTCTTCTACGCTTGCATTATCGGCAGAGTAGGCTCTGAACTAAACAATACTCCTTTTGAGACGCAATCTCGTCTGTCACGGCTTTCGTAGTGACGTGAACTGGTAGGGGCCCACTTTGCGGCAGCTACATGTTCTACTGTTTAGTCTATAAAAATATACTAAATGGCGTAGTTTCAAGTAAATTCTGGACGCTACCCACTCAGGACACTTGGACTACATGGGACGAGCAGTATGGAGGAATATTGACAATTTTTTGTGGACTTTTTTGGACCTTTTTGGCTCAGACCCTGGCGAACTTGATTGGGGGGAAACGAGAAGTCGCCCTGAACTCCGGCTGCATTTGACATATTAAAAAAGTGGTCCAGAGTCTTGCTCACCATCAGGGTAAGTGGGAAAATAAAGTTACATCATTCTGAGGGTGAACTATTCCTTTAAGGCATAAACACAAATCCTGGAAAAAACTGTAAACTGAAAAGTTACATTAGAGATGCTGCTCAAACAAATGAAATCAAAAGCCAGACAAAGCCTAAACTGAAAAGGAACCAGATGGGTGAAACCAACACAAACCCAGTCTATGAACCAAAAAGGGAACGAGCAGCACCAATAAGCTGAAACCTGTAACCAAAACAAGGCCTAGCTATCCCAACTCCAAACTAACCCAATGTAAAACACAAAGACAACTAAAGGGAATCTAGCAACTAAACCATTAACCAAACTAAAACACCACTTCATCTGGCTTTCCGGACACATTATGATCTGGGGTTGCTGCAGTTGCTCGGGTCAGGTTCAGCAACAGCAGGCACTTTCAGACTGTAGGAACCTTTTGGAGTTCCTAGAACCTTTTCAGGAACCAGGCCGGTTTTTTGTGCATTCGGACACATAGAAACTAGAGACCTTGGACCTCAGTTCCTAGAACCTTTTTAGCTCCTACTCCGAGGCAGGGTCTTTTCAGGGTTCCATAGGAACTGAAATACGTAGATATTTGGTGATTGGTAGATATTGCGTGATCTCCGCTTCTTCTGGCCCCGCCATATTTAAAAAGTCCCACAGCTGCTACAACTGTTTACCGAGATCGTAATAACAACAAGAACTATTACAACAGGAGTGCATTATTAAATCCATCACAATGGTGCACGCCCCGAATCCAGAACTATTCTAAAATGTCCAAACGCAATTATTTTATACTAATTTAATGACCCAAATACAACTTCAAAGTGTATCAGTAGAATCTGTGGCTGCCGCCCGGACACTTAAGCGGTCGGTCCTTCAACGAAAGGTAAACAAGACGTGTGTAGGGCAGCTTTCCAATGGGGGGGCTGTTCCATTATGTGATACAAATGACCGTGATGATGGAAAGCTGGTAAGCTAGCTTTTATGATAGCGTTGAATGATAGAGATGAGAAACCTCAGTTTTGTATCAGATCATCTGGGGCATAAATTTGTCTCTGTTGCAGACGATTGTGTCAAACATTTTTCCTAACAGGGTCCTCCATCATGTGCCAACGCAAACTGATGGGGAAGGTAGTTCTGATAACTAAACTCCAGACGGGGAATTATAGGAACTGATTCTAAAACCTCTCTGTCTGAATGCATCTAGTATGAGCTCAAAGAATGAGGTCAGCTGATACCTGAATATCCAGAATGAGCAGGTTATTCCATCAATGGATGTTTCTTCCCTGATGGCACGGCCATATTCCAAGATGACAATGCCAGAATTCATTATGAAAGACTGGTTCAGGGAGCATGACACATCATCAATGTTGTATAGTAACTAAGTAAAAATACTTAGTTATTTTACTTAAGTAGTATTTTTGTATATTTGTACTTTACTTTACTACTTCTATTTCTGATGACTTTTACTTTTACTTCACTACATTTTCAGAGAAAAATCAATACTTTTACTCCATTACATTTACCTGAGCATCTTAGTTACTCGTTACAAAAATAAGAAGGAACGTAATCGCCAATGGACAATCTTTGTTCTGTTGTAGTGGGACTAGCAGCCACTAGTAGCAGCCTTGTGCAGCCGTCTCTGAAGCTAAACACACCTTTACCTGCCTCAGCAGCAGGTGAACGGCTGTTCAGCATCACTGGTCTGGTCTTCAGTCCAAGAAGAGTGAGACTGAGTTCTCACCATTTTGAGAAACAACTTCTTTTGAGGTTGAACAAAAAGTTTTTCAGGGTTCAGTAACGACTGGATGGACAGTTCATGTGCTGTCACACTGCAGTCATGTTAAAGTTCAACCAATCAAGTTCTTTGTTTGTTTGCATCACCTCCGAGCACCAAGAGTTTTTTAGGAATGATTTAATATTGAATGCACGTGGATATGAATGTTGGTAGGCATCCATGCAGGTCTGTAAGGATGTTTCTGTGTATAGTATTTTTCTATATAGTTGGGTTTATGTAAGGAGGTACTGAAGCTCCTTTACATTTTGCAAATTTAAACTTAAAAACTAAATTAAATAGAAATAAAGAAAATGTTAAACTGAAATTTCTGATTGCGTTTTATTAAGGGTACTTTTTACTTTTGATACTTAAGTACAGTAAATACTAGCTACTTTTTTACTTTTACTCAAGTAATATTCTAGCAGGTGACTTTTCACTTTTACTTGAGTCATTTTCCAGCAAGGTACTTTTACTTTTACTCAAGTATGGCTTTTGGGTACTTTCTACAACACTAGACATCATTTTCATACATGGATTGGCCCCCACAGAGTCCAGACCTGAACCCCATTGAGGATCTTTGGGATGGGAGAACCTGTCAGACTCTTACCATCATCATCAAGATCTTGATGAGAAATGAATGCAGCACTGGATGGAGATAAATCTGCTGACATTGCAGAAGCTTCTGAAACAATGTCACAGTGAACGCTGCTGTAATCAAAGATAAAGGCTCCAACGAAATAATTTTTTGGTGGCGACTTATTTTGGGGGGGCCAGGCAGTGTGTATATATATATAAAAAATTCTAGGGGGTGCTGGGATACTATTTAGGGGTTTCAGCACCCCAAAATGGGCTACAAAGCCTGGTGGTGCAGGCTGGTCAGTGACAGTGCTCTGGGTGTGGAGCAGATTGAACCAGGAAGATTTATGGACAGATACTCCAACATCTTTCCTCCTCTCTACAAACAGAACTACCGTTTCTACAACCTTAGGGAGGAAGGAATGTCAAGTTGAGTGACATGTCCGCAGGCTCCTCGGTCCTCAAAGAGAAACTTTATTTAGGATTCTGCTGAGGAAAAATACGGCTGAAATATGGATGAGAGGGTGAGTTTGTATGACTGAACCATCTCCCTGGCTTCTTTGTGAAACTTGGGAGAAGTGTCCATGAATGAAAATATTAATGCAACCTTACTTTTCAACATTTTCTTACAGTTTTTGATGTTGCTAACAAAGCTGAAGAATTGGGAGAAGGTTAAACTTTTAATACCGTGTTTGACATTTTATTCAACCAAGCATCAGTGAAAGCTCCAGCTCAGAGAAAAGGCCCACCAGAACGTGACATTTCTGAGCCTGCTGTTAAACAGAGCGGAGCATCAAGCCTTTTAATAACTGTCTCCATTCAGACTGTAATCTAAAAAAAAAAACCCAATGTGGACATACTGTAGACAAGTCAAACACACAATGTTAATCCCTAAAAGCTTCTGTGTTCATTAAATATGTGCTTACAGCATCTTTACAGAAGAACCGGGCAGCTGCATGACTGGTAAACATTCCCAGATGGGTTGTCTCAGTTGGGTGTGTTTGTGTGTGAAATCATTTGCTGGTAAATTAGAGTTAAAAAGGTCATAATGGAGAAACGCTTCAGAGGGACCTTCACTAATGGATTCATAACACAATATAATTGACTACAATATGAAGTTAACCCATTTAATTTAATATTCAAAGGTTCATAAGCCCACTTCAAGGTTTTAGAATACCTTCCAGCAAAATAGGCTGTTTTATGTTCCTGTAAATAGCATCTGGTGAGTGAAGAATGACTCCTAACACCATTGTAATCTGTGTTTTCTTGTATCCTGAGTAGCAGACTTCCCAAGGACATAATTATGATTGCACAGATGCAGCTTGATGTCAGTGAGAAAAACTTGTACGAACATTTTTAATCGTGTCCAATTTCTAACGAAAGAAAAGATACATCACAGTGTATAGTCTAATCTGGGCAAACACCACAACTAGACAGTCCACAATTACAGGAGCAGCACTTGTGTAGATGTGTAATGAGAACAGATGAGAATCAGACTTTTTTTTTTAATAAGAATGAGGAAATCTGGAAAGACGTCATATTTCTGGTTGTTGGAACATCAGAGGAAACTTTAATGTGGTAATAAGTGAAGAAGATCACGGACATTTATTTCATGAAGATTTCTGCTGTCTGAGACAAAAGTGGACGGTGCTGCTCAGTCCACTGATATCAGTGTGTTCGTATCGGGGAGGAATATCGGCCAATCAGAGCAGAGGAGGAATAACTTGCTGCCACGGTGGAGAAAACACTGGATTTAATCCCCAACAACAAAAACACGGTAAATGATGGTGAACGCTCATTAATCTGACACTTTATTTCACGTATCTATGCTCCTGAAAATGACGCACCGCATGACGTTATCATGCTACAGTAGCTAATGCTAACAGAGACAGCTGTGGTGTTGCTGAGAGTTAATGACTAATCTGGGAGATATTGTGAAATATCAGGTTATTGTCTCTGATCAGGGCAACGTTGTGACCAGAAAATAAAAGCAGTTCAGTCAGAAACACAAACGGATCAGGAAGACGGTGTCCTGCAGCCTTTAGTTTCATCTGCAGGACATGTGAAGCTACGTGGTCTGTACAGTCCTTAAGCAATACCAAAAGCCAAATATGGGAGAAAATAGAAAAGTAACCACCTTTGAAAGAGTTTAGTTTTTTAAACTTTGATAAGTAATAATAAGATGTGCGTTTTATTCCACTGTGGCTTGTCATAAAGCCAGGGATGAATAATAGTTTAAATTAACGATCCAATGTAAAAAAATCAATCAATAAATAAAAAATAATGTCAGAATACTTTAGAGATCTCTGGATAACATACCTATAGGTTATTATGACCTTTGACGACTGTCCAACGTTGTAAATCCAGATATTCATGCTGCTTTCCATGTTGGCAAATATGAGGTAATTGGGACTCGTTCCCCAGGCAATGGCGGTGCCGCAAGGTGGCACAACACACGAAACACTCGTTGGATTAGTCTGTAGAAAGGCAAAACAAGATTGTTTAACCGTCTATAATATATGCACCAAATTCTCAGCAGCCATCACCATGGTCCATGTTGCTGTATTTTTATATCAGCAGGTTAGCAAAAGCTATTCAGTATAAAATAAGATGGAAAGTAACATCTATGATTAAAGACAATAATACATTACAACTCCATTCAAATCAAGCCTGCTTCAAACATCGCGTCAGCTTGACGTGTCACAGGGATACATGGTGTCAGACATGATGATAAAACATACAGTACACTGTACTGCCAAAAGTATCGTCTCACCTGCTTTGACTCACATATGAGCTTCAGTAACATCCCATTCCTGATCCACCGGGTTCAGGATAACGTTGGTCCACCTTTGCAGCTAGAACAGCTTCATCTTCTGGGAAGTCTGTCCACAAGGTTTAGAGTGTTTCTGGGAATCTTTGACCATCTTCCAGAAGCACATTTGTGAGGTCACACTGATGTTGGACCAGAAGGCCTGGCTCTCAGTCTCCGCTCTGATTCATCCCAAAGCTGTTCTATGGGGGTTGAGGTCAGGACTCTGTGCAGGCCAGTCCAGTTCCTCCACACCAGACTCTGCATCCAGGTCTTCATGGACCAGTCCAGTTCCTCCATACCAGACTCTGCATCCAGGTCTTCATGGACCTGCTTTGTGGTGCACAGTCATGTTTGAAGAGGAAGGGCCAGCTCCAACCTGTCCCACAAAGTTGGGACATGGAATTGTCCAGAATGTCTTGGTGTGCTGAAGCATTCAGAGTTCCTTTCACTGGAACTAAGGGGCCAAGCCCAGCTCCTGAAAACACCCCCACACCATAATCCCCCCTCCACCAAACTTTACACTTGGCACAATGCAGTCAGACAAGAACTGTTGTCCTGGCAACCGCCAAATCCAGATTCCTCTATCAGATTGCAGATGGAGAAGCGTGATTGGTCCTCCAGAGAACCTCCACTGCTCTAGAGTCCAGCTGCGGCTGCTTTCCACCACTGCATCCACGCTTTGCATTGCACTTGGTGATGTGTGGATGGATGCAGCTGATCACCATGGAAACCCATTCATGAAGCTCTCTGTCACTGTTCTTAAAAGCCTTGTACCTGATTTTATTTTAATCTCTTTCAGAGAAATGCTTTCTACACGGTATAATATGTGTTAAAAGAGGTAATTTCATGAAAATAAATCCCTCATTGATTGCGTATCTGCATGAATCCAGGCCTTTTTAGTTTAGATTTCTAAGGATGTCGTGACGCTCTCTTCGTGCCAATGCGGTTTGTTCTACATAAGTTTCGGTTTCCAATCAGCCAATCACAGCGTTTCTAACGAGGAGCGTCCTCCTCTCTCGCGTGCACGGCAGCACTTGTAAACAGAACCGCATGGCGTCTGCTGAAGGGAAAGTGGTGATACGGCAGCAAAACTGCCTGTAAGCATCAAAACTGAGGAGGAGAGAGATGAAACGCAGGAGAGACCAAAGAAGGAATAAAGTTCGTGTTCTCGGTGGATTGTATGAAGGTAGAGAGCAGCTGGACGCCTCGGACTGAATGTGGACTGGAAGTCCACCTGGACACGTATTTTTCTCAATAACTTTTTTCTCAGTAACATTTACGTCCTCGGGCGCTGGCGCTTCCTCTGCTGGTCTACGTGTATAATAGTGACACGATGAAGCTTTACATCACTGCTTCTGGAAGTGGCCGGTTAGAAACTTTATCAGGCTGTCATGTTGTAACGTCGCCTATGACATCATAACTCGTCATAACTTTGCATCTGTGTTCATAACTGTAGTTACGGTAAACTACCGGTTATGATAGAAAATGTCATTTAGCTGATCTGCAGCCATTTACTGCAACCAGAACAGGAAATTCACTGGAAGTTTTCTCTGGAGAGTTTCTTTGTGCACGAGTATGAAATGTGCACGTTATTTAGTGCATGTTGAGTGGGAGGAGAGAAAACGAGAGTAGGAGCATTTTTCACTGGGAGATACAGTTAGGGGCGGGGCTTACAGTTAGGGGCGGGGCTTACAGTTCAAACTACACTGTTCACCTGCTCATGGTTCAGAAATGTGCAAAATCAGGTACAGCACCTTCAAGCTGATCTGAAGGCCACATGAAGTTTGGAGGTCTGCAGTAATTGACTGAAATTGAAAGTTGGCCTCCTCTTCTCACTCTGCGCTTCAGCATCCGTCAGTTTACATGGCCGACCACTTCATGGCTGAGTTGCTGTCATTCCCAAACACTTCCAGAACTGTTCCCCGGGGACAGCAGTTGGTGCTTTATACACGGACAGGAGTCCAACTTATTCTGCAGATTCAGGGACTTTATTTATCTGTGTTGTTTGTGTCAACTATGATGGGTCATACATGCCAGTCTGGATCTGTGTGGCGTGTCTGACATGAACCACCTGGTCCAAAACACGTCAGAGGTGAATGTTCACCTTTAGAATCACAAAGATCAAAAAGAAGAAATGAAGATTTAGAATGACGAAAGCAGGTTTCTGATATCTGGCTCTGTTTAGGGCAGGGGTCGGCAACCCAAAATGTTCAAAGAGCCATATTGGACCAAAAAACCGAAAAACAAATCTGTCTGGCGCCGCAAAAATGTAAAAGTCTTAAATAAGCCGGTCGGCAACCTGTTTCAGCCAAACAGCCTTTTAGACCCGTTTCCTACAATAAAGAAAACACTGGAGCATCAACTGACTTTTAACATTGATAATTAAATAAAAATTTAACGTTAAATGTGTTGCATTTAACATAAAAACGAGAAAACGAAATTACATTTCTGCATCCAGCAAGAAAAACATTTTAAACTAAAAAAAAGAAAAAGACGTCGGGTTGAAGGTCACTTTTTTTTTTTTTAAATCTATTTTAGTTGTATTTATGTAGGATGGAAAAAGACGCAGCTTTAATAATCTACCAGCAGCAAACCAAACACGCTGTCCTGTCTGTGCCGTCATCCTTTTACTGGCGCGTGCAGTAAGCTACCCGAAAAATGAAATTACTGTTTGACAAAAATATGAACATAGCTACGCAAAATAATCTGGTCAGCAGTGAAAACAAATGAATCTGCCCACGCAGCGCTGAACATGCTCAGTGCATCAGACACTTTTCTTCTCTATCGTCGGCCTACCTGCTGGAGGAAGTGATCAAAGCGCAGCATGACAGGGTCGGAGTGGATAAATAGCTTTTGCTCATTTATTATTCACTTTAAATGCCAGAACTGCAGCAACAGAGACGCTCCGCTGTGAGGCGTTCGTGGGATAGGTGCGCCAGGAGGAAAGTTCAGCGCTCCACGGCACGTCCACACTCAGTGATATTCTTTGTTTGTAATTAATTCCGTTTTTAATGTTTAATTCCGTGATTGCTGATTCAATAGGGCTGTATCATGCTATGCTGCACAATAGCGGCACGTGAGCATGAAGTGCAGTTATTAACACTGATTGGCTGCGTAAAGGTTTGTGAGACGCATCGTAGCGTGCTGGACAGTTACTCGCTGTTTTACTGCAGTTACCTGCTTGTTGCACCTGACACTCAATGGGCTGCTTTGCAAAATGGTAAAATATAAATTATGTCTTTATTTTAATAGTTGAGTTGGATTTTATTTCACGTGCTGCATTTGCAGTGCTCGGAGAACTCGGGAAAAGTGCGCAACTGTACATGAATCCCTCAGAGGGATCATCATAATCCTCAAATTTAGAATAAGATAAGAAACTTTATTGTCTCTCAAGGGGACATTTGTCTTGGTCTTTTAGAATCACATTATTAAAGTGAACCAGCCAAAATACAATACACTTTAGTAGAATAGTCATTAATTCATTTTCCAATGCCAGGGAGCTGCAACAGAGGGACTAAAGAGCCGCATGCGGCTCCGGAGCCGCGGGTTGCCGACCCCTGGTTTAGGGGGAATGTGCGCAGAAATGTCATTTAGATTCAGTTAGATGATGATGATCTTTGTTCCTCCTCTGCTTCACCAACGGTTTATCCGTTCCATGTTGTTTCCACGTTGGGCTGCGTTGCTTTTATAGGATGTTCAAACTTGTTCTCGTCTGCAGGCCGTTCTTCGTACTGCCTCCGCTGATGGAGTGGATCCGTGTAGCAGTTGCTCATGCTGAACATCGACGAAGCTTCTGTGTGGACAGTGACGATGTGAGGCAAGCTGCCAGGCTGCTGCTACCGGGGGTGGATTGTGAGCCTCGGCAAATAAAGTGAGTCTATGATTAAAGATGAATTCATTAATAAAAAGTCTGTCTGCAGCAAACAAGAAAAGGAAATCTCATGGTCTCCATGAGCAGAAATCATCACGTTTGTGAGAGACAAAGACAGTGCTGCTGCCTGGAAATGTTTTCCCATAAACTATCCCAACTTACACATTTGGAGTTTGTCTAGAGGGGGATGCATCTGAACAGTTGTGGCAGAAAAGAGGACAATTAATCAGCCAGGCTAGTTGAGATTTTTAAGCTGTTTTATTATCAGAATACATTTATTTATGTGGTACATAAATAATGAATTAACTCAAGAGGAGATGACAGAGAGAAGTTGGTACAGTTGTAGTAGAAAGCGCACTACAACCGGAGAGTCCAGTCCAGAAGGTCCACGGACGGGTGTCAGCGTGAAGTTCCAGAAGGACTCTGAGGGTCATGTCAGAGCAGGCAGATTTAATGTAAGCTCGTTTCTGCAGGCTGGCCTCTCAGCAGGCCAGTGGGTGCCGGCACCATTTACCCAGATTATGAATGTCTGATGAAGTATTAATGATACTGTTTATCATGAGAGCAGGTCACAGAAGTGCACATCAGAGAGGGGGTGACCAGTGAAGTAGCCACAACAGTACCAAGACAAAAGTATCCTCATTTAAAACCCCTTATAGACGAGATATCAACAAAGAATAAGAATAGAGGATTATCACGCTTCTTGTTCCTGTTTCCGGAACTTGTCACATTTAAGCGTTTCCTCTTCCGAGCCAGTTCAACAGTAGCTGAATCCAATGTCACTGTTCCACTTCGTAAACTGAATAAACGCCAACCCTGCTTAAATTTGAATGGATTCCCGACTGAAGCGATGCTGAGGAATTAGTGGATGAAAGCGATTCGCCGGGATGAAGGGCTGAACTTTATAATAAAACACGTTTGTTTTTAGCTGGCACTTCAATGATGCAGACAGCTGGCGTTAGCAGGCTAGCGTTAGCCAGCTAACGTTTGCTAATGTGCCTAACATTGTGCGTCTGAAAACACACAAGCATCTGAAAATCGGGTCTGCACCCTCCTGTTTCCAGTGGAACAATTGGGGACTGCCAAGAAAGGAGACGCTTATAAAGGAGCATTTTCATAGATTTTGTGTATCAGACAAGGATGTTGTCTCATCACAGCAGCAGCTGCACGTCACCGCTAGGGTTAACGTCACGGCCTAAGCAAGTTTTTTTTTCCTAATGCTTTATTGATGATAAAAGCCGTAAGATCTGATTTCCAGATGCTTGTGGGTTTTCACACGCACAGTTGAGCACATCAGCTAACACTAGCCTGCTAACGCTAGCCTGCTAACGCCAGCTGTAGTGTCTCATCGGCTACAAACAAACGTGCTACCTTGTTTTATTATAAAGTTCAGAGACTTTTATAAGCGTCTCCTTTCTTGGCAGTCCCCAGTTGTTCCACTGGAAACCGGAGAGTACAGACCTGATTTTCAGATGTTTGTGTGTTTTCAGACGCACAAAGTTAGGCACGTCAGTAAACGCTAGCCTGCTATCGCTAGCTTTAATGTAGCTGCATCATTGAAGTGCCGGCTACAAATAATCGTGCTGCCTTGTTTTATTATAAAGTTCGGTCCTTCATCCCGGCGAATCGCTTTGATCCACTAATTTCTTAGAATCCCTTCAGTCGGGAATCCATGTAAACTTAAGCAGGGGTGGTGTTGTTTATTAGATTTACAGAGTGGGACAGAGCAGTGACATTGGATTCAGCTACTGTTGAACTGGCCCGGAAGAGGAAACGCTTAAATGTGACAAGTTCTGGAAACAGGAACAGGAAGCTGATAACCCTCTATTGGCTTCATTAAGTCTTACTTTTGATGTCAGAAAGAATTACACCAAAGGTCCACTTTGCAAGTACTGAGTTGGGTCCCTTTTCCCTTCAGAACTGCCGTAATGCTTGGTGTCACACAGTTGCTGCAGATTTACGATGAGACTCTCCCGTTCCACCACATCGTGAGGTTCCTTTAAAAATCTCATGAAAATGTTATATAATGAAGTAGATCGGTTCTGCTTGCTTCTCTTGGTTCCTTCACTCCCTGTGAGTAATCAGAGCATTATAAGGCTGCAAACATGAATTTAAGGTTTAAGTTGAGATCCAAAAATACAGAAGAAAATAAAGACTTGTTTTTTTACTTTATCAACATTAAGTGTTTGAATTGAAATGTCTTGTGTTGACACTAAGGTTTAAAAAACAGTTATTTTCAACAGATGCAGCATCCGTCTGTTCCCTCTCATTCACTGATAGCCTCATCTTTATTTCATCTCCCCACTGATTGAAGAGTTATGACAGCTGCTTGCAGTATAGATTAGGAGGCTTTTACTGGAAACATGGATGGAAATAAGTCCAAGCAGAAGCCTCACCAGGAGAAATGTTGCTGTTGAAAATAAAGACGGTGTGACTGAAGAACCAGCAGCTCACATATTAATGAATTGACTCAATATTTTTCAAGCCGCAGTTTTGAGTATGCAGAGGAGATGAATATCCTCTGATCCCAGGTCCATTTCTGAGATAAGCTCCCACTTAATCACGGTAATGGATCTGCTGTGCTTTCATCTGCAGGATGGAGGATTGTTTCTCCACCACCAGAAAGCTGGACGCTGCCTCTGCAGAAGCCAAGTTCCTGCAGGACCTGGGGTTCAGGATGCTCAACTGTGGGCGGACGGACCTGGTCAAGCAGGCCGTCAACCTGCTGGGGCCCGACGGCATCAACAGCATGAGTGAACAGGTCAGGAAATGAGCACACACTCATACGCGTGTGTGTGTGTGTGTGTGCTGCTTTCAGGTCTCACACTGGTTTTTTACACACTCAAGCATTCATGCAAACATGGACTTCATTATTCATTCATGTGTGTGTGCCTGGAGAGTTTGGCTGCACAAGAAAATCAGGAAACTCTGATGAACTTCAGACGATGTTCAAGGTGATTGCACTGCAAATAAGCCAGAAACCTGGAGGGAAACGCGCCGCGGTCTCTTGGACGATGGTTTTCAGATCCTCGGACTTCCAGCTGCAGTTCTGCTCTTTGGTTCAGTGCTCATGCAGGAATGTTTGACGGTAATATAGACGTCTGTGTCACTCAGCAGCAGTTCCCCACTGCAGGTTTCTGCCTCCTCACAGCTATGGTGGATCTCCAACGCCACCTAGCGGCTGACACACACAATCACATGCTGTTTCACATTTGAAGCAAATCAGCTCCCTTTATTTTCCTTCATTTGTTGGTTTTCCTGCTTCTTCGTTCCTCTCAGAGTTTAACTCTTACAGTACAAGTTCATAATAAGATTGCTAATGATTATTTTCTACTTCAGGTTTATTTGATTTGGGAAAACAATGTTCCCTGATGAATACTCAAATAAAATGAAAGATTATTTGTTATCCGTTTCAACACTTTGATAAATAGGGGTGGGAAAAAATAACATACATGAATATTTTCATATGCCAATATCAAATTGATATTTTAAAACGTGGTATTGATCTACTTCAATTACAAAATCTCGCGAAGATTTCATCGCTCTGTTACAAAATCTCAATATTTGATGAATTTCGCGAGATTTCGTCAGGAAAATAGATTGACACTGCGTTTTTAAATGCCAATATGATATCAGCATATGAAAATATCGCAAATTCATGAATTCTTGCAAGATTTCGTCACGGAATGATGAACTTTTGTGGATTTCATTAGTAAATTAGGCCGATACTGTGTTTTTAAATGTCAATATGATATCAGCATATGAAAATATTGCAATAGTTCATTGTATCGATATTTTTCCTACTTCTCGTCTTTAGAAGTGTTAAAGTCTGTAAAAAAGAAGATTTTGAAGAAGAAGAAAAGGTTTTTTTTTGTTTGTTTTATTTTAGACTTTAGAAACAGCGGCCTGATCGGTTAAATATCGGTGGGGTGGCCGGTTTCTGATACTCGGTTTTAAGGCCGATATAGGCCGATACTGATAGGGGGGGGGGGGGGGATTATATCATGCATCCCTAATTTTTACATTTAGAAAAATAAAGTAGGAGGATCAAAAATAGCAAAACAGCTGGAGTTTTAAGGGTTAATATCAGAAGAAGATAGTTTTTGTTTACTTCCCATGACATATAAACACAGCATCATCATTCTATAAGTGTGTGGAGTTTGGAACTTTTTTGTACATTTAGCTTGACTAACCCTTTTCCGCTCCGGAAAACTCCCATGTTCTGCTCTCTCCCCCCCCTCTGGCAGGGAATGACCCCTCTCATGTACGCCTGCGTCCGTGGCGATGAGGCCATGGTCCAGATGCTGCTGGATGCAGGAGCCGACGTCAACAGCGAGGTCAGTCCCCGTTCTCAAACGCAGTGCTGATGCAACAATCTCATGCTGTGGGGGGGGCAGACTGAACCCAGTCTGCCCCCCCCCTCCATCATCTTACCTGCTCTTGGCACGCTCTCTGTTCTCCTGCCAACTCATTCCATGAAGTGCACTGATAAGCAATAAAGAACATTTACAGACGAGTAGTGACATTTTGTTTTACACTGATACAGAACGATAATCACCTGCAGCTGTTAATCTGCATTACGGTAAATATCTACCAGCACTTATCTTTACAGCACATCAGTAAAACATCACTGTACTACAAGCTCGTGCACTTCATGTGACTTTCAGCCACAGACTCTGCATGAAATTCATTTCATGTATTTCTGTCAACTTTAATCTTCTTTAATCTCAGTTTTTAGTTAATTCTGTTGTCAAAGTAACAAAGGCTCATTTCCTCACCTCATTATTACTGATTGTTGTGATTGCACCAGTTTAGTGGTTGTGTAGCGCAGTGCTGACTCAAAAACAAAGCTGTACATGTTGAAAGTTTTTGATTAAAGGCTGGATTATCCAGTTGTAAAGAAGTATACCCAGACTGCAGCAAGCAGAATTTTTCTGTTGTCTCAGATGACATCAGTGGAATGTTAGCAAGACACGTCCTGTTTTTCCATTAAAAAATGACTTCAATAATAAATAAATAAATAATAGGAGGTGTTCCAATATGATGCAATAGAACACAGTACGATATGATGCAATATGACATGATGATATACGATACGATACAATACGATAGGATGCGGTACGATATGGTACAATACAGTACGAAACTAGGATATGATGCAGTGATATGATAGGATACACCATGTTTTTTTTATTATTATTTTTATTTAAAAATGAAATTTGAAAAATTGAAATTAAGAAAATAAAGAAAAAAACAAATTTAATTAAAAAAAGGATACGCTACGTTAGGATGCGATGTGACACTAGAGGATACAATGCGATACAATGCGATGCGAGATGATACGATACAATAGGATACGATGCAATGACCCCGGTTACATGATGTTTTTTCATTCAGAATGAATTATTCCAAATTCGTAGTAATTCCTGATTAAATTATTGTCATTTGTGTTTACATGGAATTAATATTTCCAAATGAAGGTTTAGATGGAAAACACGTTTATCTGATTCCGCTTTAGATCTGGAGCCTGGGAAGAGTTCTGATTGGACAGTAGGCGGATGTGACGTTTACGTCCGTTTACGTCTGCCGGGAAGTAAACAGAAGCCAGTTCCTGGTCCTTTTTGTTTTGGCTACAGCATAAAAACCATAAAATAACACAGATTTTCACTGTAGCAGCTGCTCGACGCTAACATACTTCTTCATTTCCGCTGGCTGGCACAAGTCCAGCGCTTGTTTCACGTGCACTTTGTCTGGGCCATTATAACAGTTAAAGGGAAGGAGCACTCAGAACCACAGGAATTAAGTTAAAGCGAATTCAGCGGTTACATGTGAGGGGAATTATATCATCAGGAATTAAAAGAGGAATAAACGCACCACTTCGCTCGGAATTAAGGGTTTACATGGTCGTCTTAAAGCGGAATTAACTTTTATTCTAAATAAAGAGAAGTTAAAACTCTCATGCAAACGGGGTCACTGTGATACGAAAGGATATGATGCATTTTAATATGAAACGTTACAATGCAATGTGATACAATACGATGCAATGTGATGTGATAGGATAAATTTAGAAAAAGTACAATTTTGATATACAGTACAGGTGTTTCCATTAAATGGGGTAGGCTGTAATTCTGATAAAATCCCGTCCCACGAGACTCCACTTTGAGGAGGATGAAGATGCTGCTGCTCCTCATCAGGAGGTGAAAGCAGCGGATGATAATTCAGCGGTAAAGTCTGTACGTATGGAGCTCTCCGATAACTTCGGCGGGGGGGGGGGGGGACTCGTGGGGAGATGAGATGATGTTATCTAATGGTCACGCGTTATTAAATCATAGAAAGAAATAATTAACATGTGTGAAGGAGATAACGGGTCATGAGCGTGTGTTAAACGTGTGGAAACCACATAAATGATGGTGGTCAGTCGTTACTAATACATGAAGAACTTAAGCCGTCATGTTAAACCTCATGATGGTGGTCAGTCGTTACTAATACATGAAGAACTTAAGCCGTCATGTTAAACCTCATGATGGTGAACAGTCGTTACTAATACATGAAGAACTTAAGCCGTCATGTTAAACCTCATGATGGTGGTCAGTCGTTACTAATACATGAAGAACTTAAGCCGTCATGTTAAACCTCATGATGGTGGTCAGTCGTTACTAATACATGAAGAACTTAAGCCGTCATGTTAAACCTCATGATGGTGGTCAGTCGTTACTAATACATGAAGAACTTAAGCCGTCATGTTAAACCTCATGATGGTGGTCAGTCGTTACTAATACATGAAGAACTTAAGCCGTCATGTTAAACCTCATGATGGTGGTCAGTCGTTACTAATACATGAAGAACTTAAGCCGTCATGTTAAACCTCATGATGGTGGTCAGTCGTTACTAATACATGAAGAACTTAAGCCGTCATGTTAAACCTCATGATGGTGGTCAGTCGTTACTAATACATGAAGAACTTAAGCCGTCATGTTAAACCTCATGATGGTGGTCAGTCGTTACTAATACATGAAGAACTTAAGCCGTCATGTTAAACCTCATGATGGTGGTCAGTCGTTACTAATACATGAAGAACTTAAGCCGTCATGTTAAACCTCATGATGGTGGTCAGTCGTTACTAATACATGAAGAACTTAAGCCGTCATGTTTAACCTCATGTTGGTGGTCAGTCGTTACTAATACATGAAGAACTTAAGCCGTCATGTTAAACCTCATGATGGTGGTCAGTCGTTACTAATACATGAAGAACTTAAGCCGTCATGTTAAACCTCATGATGGTGGTCAGTCGTTACTAATACATGAAGAACTTAAGCCGTCATGTTTAACCTCATGATGGTGGTCAGTCGTTACTAATACATGAAGAACTTAAGCCGTCATGTTAAACCTCATGTTGGTGGTCAGTCGTTACTAATACATGAAGAACTTAAGCCGTCATGTTAAACCTCATGTTGGTGGTCAGTCGTTACTAATACATGAAGAACTTAAGCCGTCATGTTAAACCTCATGATGGTGGTCAGTCGTTACTAATACATGAAGAACTTAAGCCGTCATGTTAAACCTCATGATGGTGGTCAGTCGTTACTAATACATGAAGAACTTAAGCCGTCATGTTAAACCTCATGATGGTGGTCAGTCGTTACTAATACATGAAGAACTTAAGCCGTCATGTTAAACCTCATGATGGTGGTCAGTCGTTACTAATACATGAAGAACTTAAGCCGTCATGTTAAACCTCATGTTGGTGGTCAGTCGTTACTAATACATGAAGAACTTAAGCCGTCATGTTAAACCTCATGATGGTGGTCAGTCGTTACTAATACATGAAGAACTTAAGCCGTCATGTTAAACCTCATGATGGTGGTCAGTCGTTACTAATACATGAAGAACTTAAGCCGTCATGTTAAACCTCATGATGGTGGTCAGTCGTTACTAATACATGAAGAACTTAAGCCGTCATGTTAAACCTCATGATGGTGGTCAGTCGTTACTAATACATGAAGAACTTAAGCCGTCATGTTAAACCTCATGATGGTGGTCAGTCGTTACTAATACATGAAGAACTTAAGCCGTCATGTTAAACCTCATGTTGGTGGTCAGTCGTTACTAATACATGAAGAACTTAAGCCGTCATGTTAAACCTCATGATGGTGGTCAGTCGTTACTAATACATGAAGAACTTAAGCCGTCATGTTAAACCTCATGATGGTGGTCAGTCGTTACTAATACATGAAGAACTTAAGCCGTCATGTTAAACCTCATGATGGTGGTCAGTCGTTACTAATACATGAAGAACTTAAGCCGTCATGTTAAACCTCATGATGGTGGTCAGTCGTTACTAATACATGAAGAACTTAAGCCGTCATGTTAAACCTCATGATGGTGGTCAGTCGTTACTAATACATGAAGAACTTAAGCCGTCATGTTAAACCTCATGTTGGTGGTCAGTCGTTACTAATACATGAAGAACTTAAGCCGTCATGTTAAACCTCATGTTGGTGGTCAGTCGTTACTAATACATGAAGAACTTAAGCCGTCATGTTAAACCTCACGTTGTCCAGAAATTTACTCTTTTTGTTGAAATACGGTGATTTACAAATTTTTCATAGAAGCCTGTATTTGACTGGTAAAACTTCCCCCATCACTCCAGTTCCACAGTTAATGCTTAATTAAGAAGGAATAACGAGTTTCTGCCCCCCCCCCCCCCCCACACACACACACACATCACGCCTGATGGCATGGAAATGAAAAAAGTATTTCCATTACACTTCTGCGACATACTGCTTTGTTGAAACGTCTGAAAAACCGCATCATGAGAGCTTAAACGTGTTTTTGCGATATTTGAAAGTTTTGGTCTTTTTTTTTTCGAAGTGTAGGTGTTTCCATTTCCAGTTAGGTTTTGAGAAATTCTAGGTGTTGATCGGTTTTCATACAAAATCTCGTTCAAGGATTCTTCACCAGTGGGGAGGAAATAGTCTTGTTTGCAAATTTGGTGAAATTAACCGTCAAGTAAACCTAATTTAGATGATGTCACATCAACTGAAAATATTTAGTAAATCTTTGCCTCTGCACTGATGACCAGTGAGATTGTTCGGTTTCTGATGAAGCTGCCTCTAAAGTCTGGGATACACTGTGCCATATTTTCAATCGTTGCTCGCAGCTCCAACTCAAATTGTATGAATCAGTCACAGAGTTCAAAAGTTCACAGCTTGTGATGTTTGTCCTCACTCTGTACGAACGACACTCGGATGCGATCAGACGACTCACACTGTACGTCCTCAAAGACAGGTCGGGGTCTTGAACAATCCCAACATGCAACGCAATTAAACAGGGATAGGCCATGAGTAGAAGATGAAGAAGAAGACAACAAGAGCAACAGCATGCTATCACCAAAACAACGCGCTGCCTCGGGGATTTGCGCTCTTCTTTGTGAAGAACTCACCAAAAAAGAAAGGCGGCGACGTCGTGTGTGGACGAGGAATTGTCTGAGCAGACGTGGGCTGTACGGTCTGTCGGTTCTGCAACGAGAACCACGTGCTGATGACACGGGGGGGCACCATGCTGCCTCTGGTTCACTTCCATTTTTGTGAAATGTGAAAATCCCGAGTAAAGAGTTCTCAGTCTGCTTCAACATGTGATGACTCACGAACCGCGACCAAAATATCAAATAGGTTTGATTTTCTCGTGACCCACGATATCTGATTGGGAGCTCATCGTGAGGTGCCAATCACCTCTCGTGACCCCCTAGTGTACTGAACGACGCACGATTTGGCCAAGAGTCGGCCCCATCCCCAAACTTGTCGCACGACTGGAAAATCGTCTCAAAAACGGCCAAAAATCAAACAGAGTATGCCGGGCTGTAGATAAAAATCAGATACACATACTGTCCCAGAGCTGGTTAGCATCCTCCCAGATGGAACCTGACGTTACATTAAACATATCTGTACTCTGGAAATACTTTCTAAATCATTAATTGATTGTTTTAAAATCTTAGACAATCAGACTTTTCATTTGAGCTTTATTTGTGAGTCGGCTCTGCAGGTGTCGTCAGTGTCATGAAGTGTGTGTTGCATTTTCTCAGGTGTCATTTGCTTCTTTTAAACGAAGCTCCACCAAAATCAGACACAGTGAAATGCCGTCTGACAGCCATGTGCAGGTAGATAAAGCAACTGCTTTCATGTGTAGAGAACTGAGATGAGAGGAAGGATTAAAGCTGCTGCAGGAAAATCTCCCTGTGCCATTCCGCCCTCCTTCGCTGATGCCCCCTCCTGCCTATAACGCTGCTTCTGTTTCCCGCCCTGAGCTCTGAATGTTAACGGCTGTATATTTCTCTCCCTGAACTTCACCTATGACTTCTCAGGTGCCAAGCACAGTAAACAAGCACCCCTCAGTTTATCCTGAAACGCGCCAGGGGACACCACTCACTTTCGCTGTGTTATACGGACACGTTCCTGTTGTGCAGGTAGTGACGTTTATAACAATTACCTTCAGGCCCCTGACCTCCCCTCTGTTCCTCAGTCAGGATATGATGATGATTTCTGTGGTGCATCCTGATAATAATGATCCCAGATGCCCCTTTTCCTCCTTTTTGGTCCTATCTGTGCTGTGATACTACTTGGAGAGAATTTGGTTTACTGTTTTTAATCATACACTATATATTGCCAAAAGTATTCTGCCTTTACTCACATATGAGCTTAAAGGAATAGTACACCCACAGAACGATGTGCCTTCATCTTCTCCTCATCCTCATGCTGAGCAAGACTCTGGAGCACACTTTTAATATCTCAAATGCAGCCAGAGATCCGGGGGGGGGGGTTGTTATCCTCAGACTTTCATATAATGGAGTTCAGCAGCGACTGAACCAAAAATGTCCATAAAAGTCCACAAAAACTTGTCAATATTCCTCCATACTGCTCGTCCAATCCAAGTGTCCTGAGTGGGTAGCGTCCAGAATTTACTGGAAACCATCATTTACTAGATTTTTATAGACTAAACAGTAGAACATGTAGCTGCCGCAAAGTGCGCCCCTACCAGTTCACGTCACTACGGAAGCCGTGACAGACGAGATCGCGCGTTCTCTTTTTCTTTCTTTCTTTGTTTTAAACGAACGTCCAACCCTTCTCGTGTTTGTCTGCTGCTCGGTCGCTCTCAGCACAATGTCAACAGCGAAATTCTTCTTCTACGCTTGCATTATCGTCAGAGTAGGCTCTGAACGCTGCGGCTTTTCGTAGTGTCGTCACTCACAGGAGCATGCTTCGCGGCAGATAGATGTTCTACTGTTTAGGCTACAAAATCTACTAAATGATGTGGTTTAGTAAGTTCTGGACGCTACCCACTCAGGACACTTAGATTATATTGGACAAGCATTATGGAGGAATATAGACAAGTTTTTGTGGACATTTACAGCCCTTTGTGGCTCAGTCGCCAATGAACTCCATTATATGAAAGTCGGCGGATAACGTAATTATTACAAAAAAATCTAGCAAAAAAATTTGCAATCATATCAATATATCGCACAGCCCTAACAGTTGTTACAATGCAGTCAGACAAGTACCGTTGTCCTGGCAACTGCCAAACCCAGACTTGTCCATCAGATGGCCAGATGGAGAAGCGTGATTGGTCCGTCCAGAGAACGCCTCCACTGCTCTAGAGTCCAGTGGCGGCTGCAGAAAGTTGACCACCTCTTCTCACCATGCACTTCAGCATCACTGACCCGCTCCATCAGTTTACGCGGCCGACCGCTTCGTGGCTGAGTTGCTGTCGTTCCCAAACACTTCCATTTTCTTATAATCCAGCTGACTGTGGAATATTTAGAAGTGAGGAAACTTCACCACTGGATTGTTGCACAGGTGGCATCCTATCACAGTTCCACGCTGGAATTCACTGAGATCCTGAGAGCGACACATTCTTTCACACGTTTGTAGAAACAGTCTGCATGCCGAGCTGCTTCATTTACACACCTGTGGACATGGAAGAGATGGAACACCTGATTCCATCATTTGGATAAGTGAGCAAATACTTTTGGCAATATAGTGTATGTGCTGATGAGATGGAAAAATGTGATTAACTCCGGCAAAAATAGTGAGAAAATAGTGAGAAGCAGTGACTGTATGAGCGGGCTCAGTGACTCATCGTCATCATGCAGTCAGAGCTTTGGCAATAAGAAAAGGAGCTCTTCCCTCCCCAAAGACAGAACTGATGAGGAAGTGTGGTATTCAGAATGAGGTGATTTAGGTTTCCAGGCTTTTCTCATAAAGCCTACATGTAACAGGGACCCCCTCCTGTCTTGTTTTCTCTCCATCCTCTTCCACCTCCTGCAGCTGCTGCTGGATAACAGAGCTCATGTGGAGGGTGCCTTACAGGACGGGGGGGACAACTACACCGAGACGCCGCTCCAGCTCGCTGCTGCTGCAGGTACACGTGCTGCAGACACTCGGATTAGAGTGCATACTAAACACGTCTATTCATTCCCAGTGAGGGGATCACGTCCTATTAGCATCTCTGATTCAGGGAAGCAGAAAGTTTTAAATGCTGTTTCTCCCGACTTTCATTCTCACGGGATTTTTTACAATAAAAAGTTCTATCAGTTTCAGTCTGAAAGACAACACCCGGGGTGAATGTTAAGGTTCAGCAGAACCTAGTTGAAGCTAGCTGGTTCCCAACCTGGGACCATGTTGGGTCTGAGGAAGCAGCAGATTACTAATCACAGTTCTTGTTGATGTGAGCAACAAACAAGTTCAATTAAATTCAGCTTTATTTGTACGATGCCGATTCCCAGCAAAGTTCCCAGGACACTTCCCAGACATAATCAAGTCAAGCTGATACAACTGACCCTTCGCCAGCCCCGCCCTAGAACCGCCGCTGACCAATCATACATCAGCAATGGTAACTAAGGAAAGGAGCTTCTGGCAAACTTCGTTTCCATAGACGGGACTTTCAAGTCTGAGGACAGATATGCAGAACGTTTGGGTGATGTATTTTTTTTGCCTTCTCAAAACCAAAAAACACAAATGAGATGTGGAATATGGATTAAAGTGCTGATGACACGTTTTTTAAATTTTTTGCAATGTTTATCGACCAAAATGTTCTTCGTGATGATCTATGTAACAGAAACAAGCGCAGCTGCATAGATGAGTTATTAGGAAACATCGCTGCATTTCAGCATCTGACCAGACTGTGGCGCTGTGAGCTGAGATCATGTCGTCTGGAATATTCTTTTCCAACCGTCGTTGCTTCATCAGATCGGTCATACAGCTGCTGCTCGGTTATAACAGGACTTCTGCATCAGATCTCCTCCAGCTGCTTCCAAAGATGCATCCGTCCCTCCATCCTCATCTTTAGAAACGGGAACGGTTTAAAACTTGACTGGAACCATGGAAGTTCTTATCTTATCATTTTTAAAGGCTAGTTATTTGCTGCGATCTAACTTGTTAGCCGGTTAGCAGCAAGCTAACGCAGGAAACGAGCGCCTCTCCTCTGTCACGCCTGACTCTATGTGGAACCAGTGCAGCTCCTTACAGTTCTGAGTCGCTCGGTGTGTCGGCATCGCAGGCTTTTAGCTGAACCGCGTTGAGCTGAGGCTGGGAGACAGACTGTAGGCAGCTGACGCTGACTGCAGCTCTAGTCCAGTTCTTACCTGTAAGGTCTGATGTCCCCATATTCGGCATCATCGTCACTCTTCTGAACTGGCTGATGATCCACCACACAAACCAGTTCCCATCCAGCTGTTCTGGAGCATCTTTCATGTTTTCCATGGTTTTGATTATACGTGTAAATCAATGACCCGACTGCAACTCTTTATCTCGCTGACGTCACGTCATGGAGACGAGGTTTGCTAGCTAAGAGCTAGTAGTGCTTAGCTGCACCTCTTAAACATCGGATATTTACGTAAATACTCGTCTAAATAACTTCTAACTGCACAAAACTACTTATTTGGTCTTGGACTGTTGTTTGGCAAAGTTACTTGAAGTTAAAGGATAATTTTCATTTTTTTTCAACCTGGACCTTATTTCTAGGAGTATAGCTGTACGTGCATTTACTCTCCGGTAAAGTTTCTGCATCACTTTGACTCCTTCAGAAGATATTACGTTGAGTCGCCCTGAGCCGTGCATCTAGTAATAATAGTGGAGACGGAGCAGTCACAACAGAAGACATTTTCTGCTGCAAAACTCCTTGATTTTCACCAACACTTTCAGTAGAATGTACGAACGAACGAGTACTATTGTCCTGACCTACTATTTTCACCTCTTGATGCCAATGATTTGACCCTTCTCAGACAGACTAACATCTTTTCCAAGACCACGGATGTGTCTTTCCACATGGTTGTTTAGGAAATGAGAAGCAAGTCATTGCACCAGTTGGGGTTAAATAACTTGTTGCCAGCTGAAAGATAATCGGCCAGCAGTAATTATCCAATAGGAGGTTAGTTAATGGAACTTAGTTAAATCCAGGTGGCAACTTTTTTTTTGGCCAGGCAGTGTATATATATATACATATATATATATATATATATATATACAGTTGTCCTCAAAATTATTCATACCCTCCAATTACAGATGGAAAAAAAAAAAAATCATCTGTCAGTGAAATAAGTTGAAATTGACAAAAGTAATAATGAATAAAAATTGTATGGAAATCACTTCTGCACCTGTTGACAGGTATGTTGGTCCACTGTTCATGGGAAAGGTGCTCTAATGTGTGACAGTTTTGTTTGTTTGTTTTTTTAAAATGATTATTTTCAACCACAATTCAAAAGCCAGTCATCAGTCATTTTCTGTACCGCTTATCCAGTTCAGGGTCACGGGGGTTGCTGGAGCCTATCCCAGCTATTATCAGGCGAGAGCCAGGTACATCCTGGACAATTCAAAAACAATATTCTAAATCACTAATTTATATTTTTTAAAATTTTCTATTTCTTGTTAGTTTCTTGTTATTTGAATTACTATTGTGAGTTTAGCCTTTTCTTTAATTGGACGGTATGAATATTTTTGAGGACGACTGTATACACACATATACACACAGTCATGCAAATATATGTGCAAAAGTTAAATTGTACTGTATTCATTTCTTTTTTTATCGTCCTCTCAGGTAACTTTGAGCTGGTGAGCTTGCTTTTGGAACGAGGGGCTGACCCAATGATCGGGACCACGTGTCGAAACGGCATCTCCTCCGCCCTGCTGGGGGACATGAACTCATACAGCCTGGCTGCAGCGCACGGACACAGGTGATACGAGAAATCTTAAACGCACCATCTCTAGCCGCCATGGACATATGTGTTACCACTGATCCGTTTATACAGGCTGCTCTGTCTGCGTCCCACTGAATCCCTGAGACATCTCACTTATCTGGCGAGGCAGCAGGTGATGATAAGCGCTGCCGTTTGGCTGCATTTCCAGCTTCCATTAACATTCTGAGCACAGAGTGTGCAGCAGCACAATGCTGCATGTTAGGACGGTTGCTTACTGGGAAGGGC
>JALJCO010012725.1:0-33045 GCA_023101725.1 Atherinomorus stipes
GGCTCCAGAACTAGAATGTTGTTGAGCAACACTTTGAGGCAATCAGGTGTTTTCTGTAACGTCCAATCAGACGTCTGCACCTGTTGACAGGTATTTTGGTCCACTGTTAATGAGCAAGGTGCTTTAATTTGAAAATGTGGTATCGATCTATTTTAATAATGAAATCTCGCGAGATTTCATTGTTCAGTCAAGAAATCTTGCCGGTTTTTGTGTAATCTCGCGAGATTTCATCGTTATCTTACAAAATCTCACAAGATTTCGTTGATAAAATAGATCAATAGTGCATTTTTGAATCTCTATATGAAATCTGCATATTTCAGTGTATCTTTTTTTTCCCCAGCCCTATTTATAGGTAGGTTTTAGGGCTGAAAGATATATCGTTATCGTATCTATATCGAGATATGGACATTCAAGATATAAATATCGCAAAAGCAACTATATAAAAGATATAGATTTCCCCTGTGCTTGTCCTGCATATAAAGCTCTGGAAGTCACTAACAAAACTGCACTTTCCACCAAAGTGCTTGGTTTTCAACGAACCCGTAGTCATATTGTATCGATATTGAGATGTCTGGCATGAATATCGAGATATGAAATTTTGTCCATATCGTTCAGCCCTAGTAGGTTTGTCGTCCATTTATCATTACCGAGATGAACTGCTCAATATATCGCTATATTTATTTTTGGCCATTATCGCCCAGCCCTAATTAAAATGCAATAAATACTAAAATGTTTATTTTTCATATGCTCCTTTAAGAAGATCCACTGTGCACTTTGTTCTACAGTTTTACTCATTTCACATGAATTTCTGTTAGGTCTGAGAAAAAAATATCGATACACTGAAATATCGCGATATACTCATATGCTGATGTCACATCAATATTTAAAAATGCTGTATCGACCCATTTTACGAATGAAATTTTGAGAGATTTCGTCGTTCAGTCACAAAATCTCGCAGGTTTTCGTGAAATCGCAAGATTTCCTAAGATAACGGTAAAATCTTGCGAAATTTCGTTGGTAAAATAGCTAAGAATCGCATTTTTACATATCTATATGAAATCTGCATAGAAAAATATTCCGATATTTCAGTGTATCTTTTTTTTTCTGTCAATTATGTGAAATTAATTGACAATATTTTGTAATTCATTTCAAATGGATACAGTTTGTTAGATAAATGCAGAACATTTTTAGTGACACATATAGGGGATTATCACGCTTACTGGAACTTCCCGGTATTTGGACACTTCCTCTTCCGGGCCATGTTAACATCAGCCGTTCCTGCTTTGTTATACTGTTTAAATCGGATAAACTCCAAACATACTTAAGTTTTCATTCCAGACTGAAATGATACTGGATCAAAAGCTGGATCAAAGCGATCGATTCGCCGCGGTGAAGGGCCGAACTTTATAATAAATATAATAATATATAATAATTTATAATAACACGACTGTGCAGTCTGCCGGCTACAAACAAACGTGTGTTGTTTTATTATAAATTTCAGTCCTTCACCGCAGCGAATCGGTCGTTTTGATCCACTTCTTCCTTAGCATCACTTCAGTCTGGAATAATAACTTAAGTATGTTTGGAGTTTATCCGATTTAAACAGTATAACAGAGCAGGAACGGCTGTTGTTAACATGGCCCGGAAGAGGAAGTGTCCAAATACCGGGAACTTCCGGTAAGCGTGATAATCCCCTATTGAGATGTATTGTGGACTAAATTTATTAAAATATATCATTTGTTGCAGAATTGTCGTATCATGATATTATTGTTATCATAGGTCAAATTTCATGATAGTATCACATCGCGAGGTACCTAGTGATTCCCACCCCTAACCGGGACACTGCAAGGCAACAACAGCTCCAGGAATATATAACGAATAAATGGCAGTGTGCCATCAAAACCAGTGAGAAACACAGAGATTTAGGGTCAGGAAGCTACGAAGTGCTACTACAGTCTACCTCAAAATTATTCATACCCTCCAATAAAAGAAGGAAAAAAACAGCTGTTGGTAAAATAAGTTGAAATGAAAAGTAATAATAAATTAAAATTCTATGAAAATCATGACATTGATTTTGAATTGTGGTTTGAAAGAAATATTGAAAACAAACACACAAAAAATAAAACAGGTAAAAAAACACGATGGGGCTCCGAAGCTAAAATTTTGTAGAACAACACTTTGAAACAATGTGTCTGGGAAAGTTTTGTTTATTTATTTATTTTTTAAATAATTATTTCCAACCACAATCCAAAAGCAATATCTTATTTCATTAAATTATAATTTTGTAAATTTTTATTTATTATTAATTTCTTTAGTTTCTTTTTATCTAAATTTCTGTTCCTTTTCTTTAACTGGAGGGTATGAATAATTCTGAGGACAGAGGGGGAAGAGGGGATGCTACACGATGGTCAACATCACCCTGGAACTACTTTTTACAGACGTGTTTCTACCATTAGATTCACAGTTGGCTCATATTTTACATGAAACGGTAAAACGTCTCAGTTTAAACATCTGATATGTTGTTTAAGTTGTATTGGGAATAAAGTTTGGCATTGGAGTTGTAATTATAAACCACATCATAACAAATAAATAGAAAAACTGGTTTAATTAACCTATTTTTGATAATAGAAATAAACATTATGTAAACATTAACATAACAGCTGTGGTGTTAATTCATCCAGACACCAAAAGTGTTTCTTGTTTAAAAAAAAAAAAGAAGATATACAAAGTTGTGTAATAAAACTTCGGCACACTGTGTGCTTCATTATAGCAGACGACAGGCACAACAGAAGCCCCTCCTGTGAGAGCCCAAGCAGATCCGGTTCCCCAATTAGTAAACCTCAACTGTACCAGCTGAAACCGTATAGGTGGATAACGACAGAAGGTGATCCCTCGTACTGAAAACCAAGCTGGGGTCAAGAATATTTAGGTCACGCTCCCTGAGCAGCTGCTGAGTTTTAATGCTTGCGAGACTGAGCGAGGTGTTGCAGCGTTCGTATGAAAGGCATGAGTATAACACACACCTGTGTTTGGGTCCCAACGGTTTCACGTCTACTGCAGATTTACACGTTAGCAACATTAGCCAGACATAGCTGGCATATACACTGCCCGGCCAAAAAAAAGTCGCCACCTGGATTTAACTAAGCAAATAGGTACGAGCCTCCTATTGGATAATTACTGCATGGGCGATTATCTTTCAGCTGGCAACAAGTTATTTAACCCCAACTGGTGCAATGACTTGCTTCTCATTTCCTAGACAACCATGTGGAAAGACACATCCGTGGTCTTGGAAAAGATGTTAGTCTGTGTGAGAAGGGTCAAATCATTGGCATCAAGAGGTGAAAACATCTAAGGAGATGCAGAAACTACTAAAACTGGGTTCAGAACAGTCCAACGCATTATGAAAAACTGGAAGGATAGTGGACCATCGTCTTCCAGGAAGAAATGTGGCCGGAAAGGCAGATGAAGTGATGCAGCATCATGCCTAGTGCTACTGTATGAGCCTGTGGGGGCAGTGTGATGATCTGGGGTTGCTGCAGTTGCTCAGGTCCAGGTTCAGCAACAGTATGAGCTCAGATAATGAGGTCAGCTGATACCTGAATATACTGAATGACCAAGTTATTCCATCAATGGATGTTTCTTCCCTGATGGCACGGCCATAATCCAAGATGACCGTGCCAGAATTTATCGGGCTCAGATTGTGAAAGATGGTTCAGGGATCATCAGACATCATTTTCACACATGGATTGGCCCCCACAGAGTCCAGACCTGAACCCCATTGAGAATCTTTGGGATGTGCTGTGGTCAGACTCTACAATCATCATCAAGATCTTGGTGAAAAATTGATGCAACAGGATGCAAATAAATCTGGTGACATTGCAGAAGCTTCTGGAAACACAGCGAATGCTGCCGCAATCAAAGCTGAAGGCGGTCCAACAAAATGTTAAATGTTTGACCTTTTTTTTGTTGGCGACTTTTTTTTGGGCCGGGCAGTGTATATGAGACACTTACTGGCCCTGGTTACATGATGTTTTTTAATTCTGGATTAATTATTCAGAATTAAATCATTCTCATTCATGTTTACATGGAAACCACATTTATCTAATTCTGCTTTAGATCTGGTGGCTAGGAAGAGTTCTGATTGGACAGGTGGCGGGCGTGACGTATCTACGTCATTTACGTCTACCCGGAAGAGAACAGAAGCCGATTCCTGGTCCTTTATGTTTCGGCTACCACATGAAAACCCCATAGTAACACAGATTTTCACTGTATTGTGATTGTATGTCAAGTGCCATTACCACGGGACAGGGAAAGAGCATGCTCAGAACGACAGAAATTAAGTTGGTATGGAATAAACATTTACATGTGAGGCGAATTACTTTATTCGGTATTAAGCTTTATTCGGAATTACAATTTTCACACATTACTACGGGTTTACATGGACTTCTTAAAGCAAAATTAACTTTTATTTGGAATTAAAGAGGAATTAAAAACTCTCATGTAAATGGGGTCAATGTTTCAGATCAAACAATTTTCTATAACAGTCAAAAATAATCTTAAATTCTGGAAGATGATTTGGGCCACTGAAGAAAAAAAATAAAATTCAGATTTTTCCCGAACATAAAAAAAAAAAAAAAAAAAAAAAAAAAAAAAAAAAAAAATCATGACATTTCTTTTTTCAATTTCAGAAATCTCAGAATTCTGACATTAAAGTCAGAATTGTGACTTTTTCGGACATTTTAATCGGAGGAGCTGTTTTAATCTCTGGCAGAGCTTGTCAGAGAGAACCAAGTGTTGATAGTCTTTATTTCTGTAGCTTTCACCTCATCCAGCAGATGGCGGTGTCAGACAAGCTTAAAAAAATCTACCAGGAAGTGGTGCAGTGCTGCCATAGTGATGTAAATCAACACCGGAAGTGTGCTCGATTCTGTCGCGGGGGGGGAGAGAACATGGCAACCGCTTGTAATCGAAGCAGTTTAGGTGGCAGACGTCAGAGGAAAGTTTGTGAAAAAACTGATCTGTGACAGACAGTGACACGATCGATCAAAGACACGATCCATAGATTGAAATACAGCAGCGAAGTGTGCCAGCTGAAAGTGAAAGTAGGTCGAGCAGCGAGGCGGGTGCTTCCCGTGAAGGTGGGGGGGCACCTAAGCAAAACTGGCTGAGTAGAAGGAGGGAGTGACGGATAGCAATTTCTGTAAATGTTATGTTGTGAAACAAACTTCTTGTGGCTTATTTAGCTAGTAAATAATTATTTTGCCTCCAAAACTCTTTTCTCAGTGTTGTTTTTGTTGTTTCATAAGTAAACAGCTGTTCAGATGATGAAAGTGTCACTTAAAGGTTGAATATGGAACATTTTTATTAAAAGCTATATTTAAAAAAAAAAATACCTCCACAGGTCGTTTGGGGGTGTACAGAATGAAAGTACAACATTCCCCAGAAAAATTATATTTAGCCTAAAAATAATTATAAAATAAATTTTTACGGGTTCGATAATGGCATTTTATTTACGTCTATAAGCCAATACACG
Organism: Atherinomorus stipes; assembly: GCA_023101725.1. Taxonomy (NCBI): domain Eukaryota; kingdom Metazoa; phylum Chordata; class Actinopteri; order Atheriniformes; family Atherinidae; genus Atherinomorus; species Atherinomorus stipes. Next base: position 5,534 of record JALJCO010012725.1, read on the forward strand.
CCGCCATTGCGGGTTGCCAAATACGATCTCTGTGTGGAATCAATACTCTGGTCATAGTCAGGCTTGTACAGGGAAAACCGTAGAGACAACGAGTGAAGCAGCTGCTTCAGAGCCCTGGAGATATTGCTATCCGTTTCTGAGGAGGAGTGACCTGAGAAGAGCAAAATCTGGAGTAAATTTAGGTGAAGACTTCACTAAATGGACCCACATAAACGTTTTCCACGGAGTAAAACACGGAAATGGCGAGTTTCCTGCTGGATCGGTAAGCTAGCTTGTTTGCTAACGTGGCTAACATTAGCTGTCAGTTATAAACTCCTGTGCGTTACTTGTTGGACATGCTGCAGATTGTTGGTCACTTGCGTATCGGCAGCGAGCCTGGCATCCCAGCGGCTGGAGTTGTTTTTCTGCCATTGCAACTACAACCTAGACACACGTGATGTCGCTGTTCTGTCCGTATTCCATATTCAACCTTTAAGTAAAAAGAAATTGGCAAAAAGACACTTTTCCACTTGAAGTGGATTGCAGCATTTAAAGCTTGTTTTCTCAGGTTTTTGTTAAAAAGAAGGCATTTTTGCTGCAACAAACCCATGTTTTACTGCAGATTACTAAAGAATGCAAAAAGCTAGAAACAAATGATTTTCTGATAAAAGAAGAGAGTTTAAGCTTTCCTTTGGTACATCCAGTGTTTGCATAGGCGTAGTAGTACACAATATTCTGTGACTCTCCAAAAATCAGTTAAAATGCTTAAAAACCCTGGCAATATGGAGCGCTCTGCTCGGAAAAGGTCTGGCACTCAATGAGTTAAAAAATAAAATTCCTGAAAATTTTTTTAAATGTTCTGTAAAAAAGTCAGAATTCCGAGATTAAAGTCAAAACTATGACTTTTTTCTGTTTCTTAATTGTTTTTAACATTTCTGTCGAACTACAATGAAAAATCAATGTCCTGATTTTCATAGAATTTTTATTTTAATTAATTTTTTTTTTATTTGAATAAAAATTTTAAATACTTTTTAAAAAAAATTTAAAAAGAAATCAGTTTTTTTTTTTTTCAAATAACTTAAAAAGTCAGAATTCTGATTTTTTTTTTCTGACTTTTTTTTTTTTCGTCAGTGGCCCTAATCCTCTTCCATACAAAAAAGTAGTTCTCTAATTATTCTTTTTTTTTTTTTTTTTTTTTTTTCCGTTTTTTTAATTATTCAATTTAAGGGAAAAAGGTCTAAACCAGCCTGATCTACCAGCAGGCAAACCTTCCAGGAAGTTCCACCTCTGCATCGTCAACCCTCAGGTTATTTCCTCAGAAGTCCTGGGGATTATTCAGCTGTTTACTTGGAAAAAGTGAGAGAAGACTTTGTCTTCCGTCTCTTTCTTATGGCGAAAATCATGAACATGGATCTGAGACAGGGGAGGTTTGCATTGCTTTAAATGTGCTGGGGTGCTTTGGACTCATTTTGACAGGCCGCCCACTCCTGGGAGGAATCCGTGTCATCTCAGACTTTACAGACAATTCAGTTCAAGCCAATCCACTGTCATCACATCAGTAACAAGCCAAATCACAATGAATAATAGCCTAGCTATAGAAACCAATGGATTCCATCGATTCTTTAACAAATTACTTCCTCACAACACTGTTCTCCTGATCATTCACAGGTGATTAACTGCCCCTCATGAGTGCATCACAATGAAACTTGAGATCCAACAGAAACCAGTTATGAAAGTTCAGGCTTCCTTTACCTCACAACGCCAGCACCTGACCACCTTTGCACAAGCACACAATGATTACTGCATACGCACAGAGAAAAGGTTGTTGAGGTTTAACACAGAAACATCCTGACGTAAACAGAAACAAGATGCTAGAGATAAAAGGAAAGACAACAGGTCTGCCGGGTGGTCACATCCTGTACTTTATATGATTATTGTCAGAGAAATAATCACAATCATTCTATATTGATTAACTTCCCAACACTTAAAAAAGTGTATAAAATCACATGAAGGATTATCAGGTCCTATTAGGAAGTTTTATTTCTTTCTTTCATGCCAACATCACAAAATTATCTAGAAAAAGAAGTAAAGAAACCAAGAAATCTCTTCCATCTAAGCCTGAACAGAATAAATAAATCCTGCAAGGAGATGGAAAGGCTACAGGACCTCTGCCTGGGCTTATCACGCCTCTTCTGCACCTCACAGAGCGCAAATACAAAGCCCCTCCCTGTTTGTTTGTCCACAAACTTTCATATAATGGAGGTCACCAATGCTCAAAACAAAAAGGTCCATAAAAGTCCACGAAAACTTGTCAATATTCCTCCAAACTAGTGTTGTTTTTGGCAGCTGTCTGAGTTTTAGTCTTGGCCTTTCTGACAAAAATGCTTATTAGTTTTAGTCACGCTTTAGTCATGTCTGTATCTGACTGTTTTAGTCTAGTTTTAGTCGATAAAATTCAAAAAGGCTGTAGTCAGTAAGGCTATATTTAAAAAGAAAAGAAAAAAAGTTTAAATTTAGGTCAGTAAGTATTGGAAATTAGAATCAAAGTTACAGCTTCTATCAAGTGAAATTCATTAAACAGTAAACCTTATTACTTTTTTTATATTTATAATATAGCCTAATGCATTCTGTTTTCTTTGTGATGGATTATAGGCTGTTGAAAGTGTGTCTATAATCATTTCATTGTTTCTGACCAAAGCAGCCAATCAGCTCGGTTGATGCTGTCTCACCTGCGTGTCTGACTGCAGGTGTGCTGCACATACGTGGTCCATTTGGATCGCATCACTGTTTTTGAGTCACAGTTCCTGTTGGTTGACAGATCGTCTTACTTTCACCACAAACAAGAAAAGCAAAGAAAAAAAATGTAAACGAGATAAAACTCTGACCAGACCTCAGGAAAAGCTGAAAAATGGGATCAATAAAGGGGGAAAAAGGGGGGGAACCTCCTGGAAGTGGTGATCATCTACAGATAAAAGCCCCCCGTAGATAAACCTGCTGCAGCGGAGCATTTTCATCCATTCATAAATATTCAGATCCTGTTCTACAGGGTCTATTTATAGTACTATTTACTTCTACACTAATACAATCAAGCAGTGAACACATGCTAACCATGAGATATAAATGAAAAATATCTGTTGAGATGATCGTATTGCTGTCCTAGATGACCAAAGCATAAGCCTAAATATTCCACTAAACCCTGCAGCAGATACTATCAATGAAGAATGTAAAGAGATTATTCAGAGTTGATCCTTTCAGCCAGACAGCACAGCTTATCTGACCTGACCGGAGGGCAGGGCACTCTGCACACATGTTCACTTTCCTCTTTGGCCTTCTTTAAGCCAAACATCTGGGACCAAAATACGGCAGAAGCCTAGTTTTTCACTCTAAAGCTTCTTTTTTCTGTCGTTGTGATGCAAGTTCGCATCAGCAGATACCTGGAAGTTTTAGCGCAGCATTAAAACACACTGGTTGGATTTCTAATAGAAATTCAGTTATCATTGGGACACATAAATGTGAAGCCATCCCAGCTTAAATTGCTCTGTGGTCTAATGCAAGGGTGATCCAGTAACATGCAGATGAATAAGGAGAATTTATATGAAAATATTTATTAAAATCACATTTATCTTGAACTGATTTCTCAGTGTGAACTCAACATATTTTTGGTGTTTTGTCTTGTCCGTTTAATTTAATTTGTTCTACACACACTTGTTTTTCCATTTAAGGCCTCCAACATAGTGCAGAAATAGTTGGGACATTTAAGTTTTACCACTTTGTAATGTAAATTCTTCTCACAGCACTCCAGAGACAATGTGGCGTTGAGAACATGAAGCGATGAAGAGTTTCAGGTGTCAAAAGTCCCACCCGTCCTGCAGTCACGCCTCCAGGCAGGTCAGTCCTTCTCCTCAGTGACAGTCTTGATGAAAAATGCATGGACGTACGTGGATAAAATGTCATCTTGAAGGCAGCATACTGGTGTCAAAGTTCTGCGTCGTTTTCTGCATTAATGCGTCCATCAGCTGAATAACTGAGACCATCAGAGCTTCTAGCGTTCGGATTTGTTGCTAATAACAGTCTGAATGCTCCTTTAACCTTTATGGAAAGTCATGACGGTTTTCTACCATCTACATGAGAAAAAAAAAGTGCTGGGCCAAAGAAATCAAAAGATAGCTGGGAGTTTTCAGGGTTAATCTGTGACTGAGGCACACTGCATCTGTTTTTCTGAGAAAGATCACGAACACTGACTACTGCGGCCACGCTGTGATGGTCCGAGCCCAGACGTCCCTTGTCTGTTTCATTATATCAGCTGCTGATGAATGGCAGCTCTTCTGTCTAAACGATCAGGATCACAGGTGCACAGCTCATGTATGCTAACTTGCTTATTTGGCACAACATTCTTTTTAAATTCATTGAAAGGTTTATTGATAGTTTAACTGTGATGAGAACAATATCCAAATACTACCAGACTTTATCTGCGGAAGACTGATTTCAAGCAGTTCACTGATTTTTCTCATATTCATAGGAACTTAACATCACTTACCCATACATACACCTACCTATCTGCACGCACACACGTTAGTTTTTGTATCCCCGTGGGGTACATCCACTGACATAATGCACTCCCTAGCCCCTTACCCTAAACCTAACGCCCATAACTGATGGCCTAAACCTAACCCTTGTCCTAACCTTAATCAAAACCTAATTGTAATTAATCTCTAAAACCTAATCTTGACCCTCAGAACGGGGTTTGGACCCGTGGGGACCGGGAAAATGTCCCCACGAGGGCAAGATGACCTGACAGTGATGGTAAAAATCCAGAACATGGTTCCCACAATGTTATAAAAACGCACCCACACACACATATACAAATGTGTGGATATGTGTGTGTATATAAACAGCCATGGAAAAAATTAAGAGACCAACTTTGATATCAAAAATAATGGTTGTGCAGTTGAGCACCAACTGTGGTGTGAATCATGTGACTAAAAGAGACAGAAAAGAAAACAGAATGCCAAAAAGCCGTTTTTGGCATTCAAAAGCCGCATTTGGCATACAAAGCCATAACTATTGATGTAAGAACTTAACCAAAATCACGTATCAATAAAAGCATGGGAAATGTCGAGATATCAGTTCTGAAATCAAACTCTTACGAGCTATCGTTGTTATCGTTGTATTTGTCCAGACAAATGTACTTTTAGTAGTACCAGGCAGTGTTGCTCAACAAAATTTCAGCCTTGGAGCCCAATCATGTTTGTTTACCTGTTTCATTTTCTCTGTGTTTGTTTTTAATATTTCTTATTTTCATAGAATTTTTATTTATTATTACTTTTGTCAATTTCAACTGATTTCACTGTCAGTTGATGTTTTTCCTTCTTAAATGGGGGGTACGGATAATTTTGAGGATGACTGCATATATAGCACTCCAATAAAGTGCAGATACACCTGTACCACATTTTACCCCTTAAATAATTTAGTAAAAAGTTCTGCTTCATTACTGTTTTAATCAGTACTTCTTTTACTCTGTTACAACACATTTTAGTATTTTTAATAAGTTTGTTTTTATTTTCATCTGACTTTATTCTTTTACTTTTCTTTTTATCTGTCTGTAATTATTGAGCCTTTTTCTGCACAATGCAAAAGAAATGCCAAAACAGATGTTTTGAATCTTGAATAAATAATGTTTCCATCAAATTCGCCTGGTCGTGCAACATTTTCTCCTTATTTTTTCTATCTAGGACACAACTTAGAAGAGTTAAATATTTAACTTAAAGCCTCAGCCAGTTCATATGCTTTAAAAACAACTACAGTTGTCCTCAAAATTATTCACACCCTCCAATCAAAGAAGGAAAAAAAATCGGAAAGGGATCTGGGTCGCACCTTTGAAGAAGGAACATGGGATTCAATTATTTCACGATATAATTGGTCCCCTAGCGGTATCGGCCTATATCGGCCTTAAAACTAAGTATCGTACATCAGCCACCCCACCGATATTTAACCAATCAGCCTGCTGTTTCTAAAATGTAAAAAAAAAAAAACTTCTTCCTCAAAAACTTCTTTCTAAAGACTAAGGGTGGGAAAAAATATCGATGCACTGAAATATCGCAATATTTTCATGTCCTAATATCATATTGACATTTAAAAACGCAGTATCGGTCTATTTTACAAATGAAATCTCGTGATATTTCATCATTCTGTTACGAAATCTCGTGATGATGAAATATTGTGAGATTTTGTAACAGAACGATAAAATCTTGCGAGATTTTGTAAGTAAAATAGATCAAAACAGTGTTTTTTAAATATCGATTTGATATCAGAATATAAAAATATTGCGATATTTCAGTGCATCAATATTTTTTCCCACCCTTATTTTCAAAGTGTTGGAAACTGATAACAAAACTGCTATTTGAAACGACTGCTTATTATATTCAGCTTTAATATCGGTATCGATATTGGTAATCAGTCACATGAGTTTTAAAATATCGGCATATTGGTTATCGTGCATCCCTACTTTACATTAGGGAGGCTAGAAGTACATTTATCCAGTACAAAATTCTTAACAGGTATCATTTCACTCCTTCCAGACTTTATAAAATGTGCATATGTAAAGATGACTTGTGAATGTCTGTTAATCTCTCCAGTATGGAACAACATTTTGTCATATATGGAGGGATGATTGAAGTGCAGATTACTCAAATCACCAATCGCTTACTAGGAGACAGAGGCAAGGTGCCACAGCTGGACAAAGCAACTTTTAGAGTGTTAAATACTGGACTTGTGACCTCTGCTCATCTTATATTAATGTTTTGAAAAGAACCCGGGGCTCCAAGCCTCAAAATGTGGAGAGAATGACTGATTGAAAGCGCAGCATGCAAGAAAATGCAGGGAAGATTAAACAGCAAAAATGAGGTTATGAAGGAACAATGGTGGGTCTTTGGTGGGAATTATAACCTGAAGCAAATGTCTTGTATGTGCAGCTGTCAGTTTATATTTATTTATAGCTTCTATGCCTCATTGTCTTTATGCTCTTCACGTTTTTTACTTTAAATGTTTTAAAATATCATAAAATTTTCATTATAAACAAAGAAGGAAAAAAAAATTAGCGGTCAGTGAAATAAGTTGAAACTGGCAAAAGCGATAATCAATAAAAATTCTATGAAAATCATGACATTGATTTTGAATTGTGGTTTGAAAGAAACATTAAAAACAAACGCAGAAAAAATAAAACAAGTAAAGAACCATAATGGGACTCCAAAGCTAAAATGAGGCGTTTCTGTAATGCTCAAAAAGACTTCTACACGTGTTCACAGGTATTTTAATCCACTGTTCATGGGAAAGGTGTGCTCATGTGTCTGGGACAGTTTTGTTTATTTGCTTTTTATTATTATTATTTCCAACCAGAATTAAAAAGCAATATTTTATTTCACTAAATTATATTTTTGTAAATTTTTATTTATTATTAGTTTCTTTAGTTTCTTGTTACTGAATTACTATTGTGAATTTAACCTTTTCTTTACTTGACTCTGACAACTTCTTACTCTGTAAAGGACACAGACAGCAAAGTTAAAGAGAAATCTTCTGGCCCCCTCTGCTGGCTTCAAACATCAAATTCAGGGAGGTCACAGTGATATCCATCACCATATCAAACAATCTCACTCTGAAACCTTAAACTTTTCTAGCTGAGGGCGATGGCTGAGCAGCTGCCTCATACCCAGACCTGAGCTCCTCATAAAGAACCGCCTCATAATGATAAAAAAAAAAAAAAAATTCATTCGTAAAACTTTCCAGACTTGTTACAGCACATCCAAAAACTTTACATACTGCTAAAAAAAATGAATGGAGGAAATCACACCCAGTTGAACATGACAAACCTTCTCAGAGTGCAACAGAAAATCCCTTTTTCAGTTTCGGGGTTGGCTTTTACAAGCTGCGTGGCAGAGTGCGGTTGATTACATCTGCAAACCAGCCAACATATCCATATCTGCTGCTTCTACTGTGCCCCAGATGTGTGCAAAATGTGATTACCCTGTTTCAGCAACATCCAGGGCTCCAGCAAAGCCAGTGAAAATCTAATTTCACATTACAAACATATAGATTTTGTGACACTGACAGACAGGCACACCAGGACAAAATAAAAACCAGCGGTCGGCACAGAGAAGCAGGCAGCAATAACAGATTTCAAACACTCTCATGATTAAAACAGATTAAGCATGCTAGTTTTTTTTTTTTGGTTTTTATAAGGGGAAGGGGGAGGCTATGGCAGGTGGATGACAAAGTAAATCATAAATATCACAGTTAGTCAGAGTGGAATTGAGACTTACGAGACTTCTGGCCCCATACGTGGAGGTGCAGCTTCCCAGAAGAGTAGTAAATAAAGCCCAGGACCAGCATGGGACACAGGACAAACAGCAGCTTGTGTGTGGGCTTCATGGTCTTCAGTCATTCACATGGTACCATCCAGGTCATCACCTGCAACGACATGAGGAGACGGATCTCTTATTTGCACGTCACCCAAAGAGGAAATCCATCTGTCACCCACAGAAACAGCAGTGACTAAACCAACTAGAGTCGGGACTTTCTGAGACTTACACAACCTCTGAACATCATCACCCCGCAAAACTTCAAACCTTTTTTTTTCGATCCATCTGTTTTAATTTTTAAACGTAAAAAATTATGTAAAAGCAGGACATTTTAATCCCAGTCAGCATCCAGACATCATGTTCCAGCCTCAGTTGTCAGATTTTGAGGCTTAAATTATATAAAAACTAATGTATCAGTAGATGTAGCAACATAAAGACCAACCAGAACCAGAACCAGAATTACTACTGACAGAACTTTGTAGAAATACCACCCAGATCAACAGTGACCAAGCCTTTTCTCATCTGCATCATTCTCTCTCGTCTTGGCTTTCAGGCATTGAAACAAACACACAGCAGAAACTATTATTTCTGCTACTATTTACCTTCTACCCTCTGAAACTGTTAAATCAATTGAAATTTGATCGTGATTTTTATTTTCCTGTCAAACAATCTCCAAACTCTTACAATCGAGTTGAAACATCCCCCCCCCCCCCCCCCCCCCCCCCCATTTTCCTTGGCAAAATTCTTGAAAGTTATTCTTAAGTTAAAGTTCATTTCAGTGGCTTTCACCCAGGCAATTTGTTGGGTGTCATTAACAAAAATGTTAGATTTGGAATGTTCTAGCATTTAAAAAAATATATATATATATATATACATATATATATATATATATATATATATATATACTGTATATATACACACACACACAAAGTATTTATTCTATTTTTCAAATATAGAGAAATTGCAGGACAGCTGGGTACATCATTTATTTTTTATATATTTATGTTTTTCTATGTACTTCGCATGAATTTAACGTTCACAGTATATTTATTTTACTCATTTAATGTTTTACACATTGCAAAACAGCTGTAAGGTACATATTTGTAGCCTATATTTATTTTCAATGCTAGAAACCTTCAAAAGAAATGCTAAACTTGTGTGTGTGTTCATGTGTATGTCAGTTCAGCATTTATTTTACCTTATTTACCATAAAAAATGTAAAACTACGATTGCTTTGTAAGTGACATGTATTCCATGCATTGCAACTTTGGCAATAAAAAGAACATTAAAAAAAAAAAAGAAAAAAAAAGAAGAAATGCTACACCAATGTATTGTGTACTGTTTGAATAATCGTGACTTTAATATTGGCCAAAATAGTTGTGATAGTGATTTTTTCCATAATTGAGCAGCCCTATTGTCCTCACTAAACCAACTCAGCTGCATCAGAAAGCTCTTCTTGGCTTTATTCCAGCCCTAGAGGACCATTGTTTTTCTTTGTGGCTGTAATTGCCCTTAACATTGAGAGCTTTGTAATTGTAGGGGATTTTAATATCCACGTTTGTTGTGATTCTAAGTCATTGGTCAGAGACTTCATACATGTTACTGACTCTTGAACTGTGTTCCTCAGGCTGAGATGGTGGAAAGCAGGAGAGAAATGTAAAAACACGTCAACCCTTTTGACTATTTCCACTTTTTCCTCATTTCCAGTTATTTCTGCTACTATTTACCTTCTATCCTCACAAACCAACTCCAACTCGGTTGCATCAGAAAGCTCTTCTTTCTTTATTGCAGCCATAGAGGACCATTATTCTTCTTCTTTTCAGACACACATAGAACTTTCTGCTCACTTGTTGATCTTTGGCTGCTCCTGATTGGACGTTACCGTCAATTTAAGCTCTCTGATTGGTGGAAGTTTGGAAGTTTCTGATTGGAAAGTTTGACTGCAAGTGTCTTCATCATCCTCTCCAGGGGTCTCATTTATAAAACTGTGCGCACGATCTATACTAAAAGTGTATGTGCGCCAAAAACCCAAAGTTTGCTTACGCCGAAAAATATTCAGATTTATAAAACCGAGTGTACGCAAAAATTCAAGCAATTTCCCCTTTATAAATCACACTCTCCTTGGAAGTTTGCGCAGGTGAATTTTGCTCATATCCCGCCCCCTACACGCCCACTTTCTACCACTAAGGGTCAATGCAAAGCACCTCTGGATATTTTTTGCATATAAATAAGCAGCTGATCTGAGGCATTTAAACTTGATCGTGGCGACTGAGAAGACGGGAAAACACAGTTTCATGGAGAATGAAGTGGAGGAGCTTGTTGGTGGTGAAACGTTGAAAGAACCTTATATTTGAACTTCACAGTGGAATCGCAGATAAACAGAAGTGACAGCACGTTGCTGCAGCGGTGAATGAACAACGGCTCGCTGCACACCGGAGCGCATTGTGGTCAAAAACTGCGCACCGGGATTAAACGGATTCGGCGGGTCGGTCGAGTCCAGTTTAACACACAGATCCAGGAGTTCCCAAACTTTATGAGCTTCCTGACCCCCGCAACAGCTGAGCTCTTTATTGTGCGACATTTCAGATCATCCTGCAGTATCTACATGTGAGGCTGGAAAACTGTCAGAATCTTCATGAATTAGGGGGATAATGGGGGTTTGGTGGATTATTAATGAAATGAAATGAAAAGTACTTTATTAATCCCAGAAGGGAAATTCAATGTTTGTAATACTGTTTTGTTTTTTTTTTACAATATAACATCTATCTAACATGACAATAATATAAAAAGTACAAGTGCAACAATAATCATACATATTATGTACACAACTGTAAGAAAACATGATAATAAAAAAAAAAACAACTTTGCTGACCAAGATATGAGAAGGGGCTTTTGCAAGATATTGCTAAATTGCAATTTTTATGATGAGTTAGGCTCCAATTTATTTATTAGAAAATGAATGCGTTTATATTCCTACAGATTAATCTCCCTGCATTAACAGATTTATTTTGACAACCCTAAAAATTCTAAATGTATTTAGTTTACAGCGATTACAATCATCTGGCGACCCTCTGAAATGATCTAAGAATCCCCAGTTCGGGAAGGTTGCTCAGGGGAATCTATCGGCATCAGTCAGTAATCATGGCCCAAGGAATATTCGTGGTTTCTAAAAACTCTCAATCTTTATCCTCTTCTTTCCATGATCTTCCAGCAGTGCAGCACGTCCGTTGTGAAGCATTATGTACGAGTGTCACTGTTTCCTCAGTAATTACAATCAGCCTCCACACCTTGTTACAGGTAACCTACCAATAACTGTCATCCTATATAATTGAAGCTGCAGCCTACTGTAGCTCTCTGAAATGAGGCTGATGGATCGTACAGCTCAATCCAGGATCAGACGGGGGTTTACGATGGTCTCCAGTCTGATATGATGGTCAAATGCATGATCGTGGTTTCAGCTTATCTTACCAGCGGTGCCGCCAGTTTCCCCGTCTCCAAAATGTTCGTGCGCAAGGTTCAGAGTTTGCGTACAGGTGCGCACATTTTCCCGTCAGGTTTGTTTTAATAAATCGGAAACTTTGCGTGGAAAATTACTTATGCCATTTTCAGGCCCTGTTTTGTGCGTAACCAAGCTTTATAAATGAGACCCCTGGTCTAAATAAAGGCTTCTTAGCAAAAAAGTAGTGATAGTGATGTTTATATGATGAAAATGGGATAAATAATGGTGTTAGCATGGATAATTGTAGATTTACCATAAACACCACATTTAGTGGCTGGAGTGTTAACCTCTGGATGGGACAAAAATGCTGGAAAACTTCTGTAGATCACCTAAAGGGTTAACTATCCATCACATTTACCCCACAGAGTTACACACTACCATTCCTCAGACACTGATGATGATGTAAGTGACAGTATCATTTTAAGGGTCAAATATTTTTTTACATATTTTGGGGGGGGGGGGGGGGAGTTTATGCAGCTTTTTTGTTTTGGTGCGACTGATTGTGCCACTGTTTGATGACGACAGCAGCTTATTGCCACTTATCAGTCATCCAAACATCTGCAAAACAGCCTTCTCCTGAAAAAATAACATTTATACAAGAAACCACACCCTAAGTTCTGCTGAGAGCAACAGCTGCATGATAAAAAAGAAGAGTTGCAGTTATCAGTGTTGGTGGTTTGTCCAGATAGCGTGAAATTAAAACTGCACAATTGAGTTATCCGGATGCAACTGTTTAGGATATCCTATTTCAAATCATCAAAATGGGTCAGAAAAAATAAAACTACCAATTAAATCCAGTGTGTGTTGTCTGCCTTAACAGATACTTGGCTTGTTTTTGTTTTTACGACTAATTTGAAATCCTAAAAAACTAGAAAAAAAAAACTGCTGATGAAGGACTTCCAGTGAATTTTTTTTTTTTTTTTTTAAGGAAAATGTTCTTGTACATTTCCATCTGGGCATCCTGAAGGGTTGCAAAGCTGCTGCTGCATAGCTGCATCTGACCCTAATATATCTGCAAAAACAATGCATTTTAACAGTCTTTAATCCGCCTGAGGAAACACGTGTTATCCTCTTAAAACCCAACTACCAAGCTGAACGCTGTGAAGCCTGTTGATGTACTGACTACTTCACTCACTAATAATAGTACAAGTTAGTTAAAACGATTAAAATATGCTTTCAGGTAGCAGCAACCTGACAAGCAGACATTTAGACTCCTCTGAACATGCAACACCGGTGTAAATTACATGCAACACCAACGCATTTAATAGAGCATTAATTTGTAACTTAAATGACTCAAATAAATGAATAAATAAATAAATAAATAAAAGTGCGTTTACATGGCAGAGTCTGTACAGATGCAACTACAAAACATTACACCAATATAAACAACTTGTGGGATTCACACCATTCACCTATACCCTTTCTGGATTAAAACTTTCTTTAAATATAAATACTGAATGGTTAAATCCTCTTTACTTGTCTTCACAGGTAATATTGTAAAGAAGTTGGCCGTGAAAGATTAAAATGACCGCAGTGAAAACCAACAATCCCGCAGCGGTTATGAGCAAACTCATCCATGTTGAGGGCTGACAGTCACCTTACCAGACTAGAACTCGCTCATTCTTGGTTATTTCAGGCCACTAACACTTAACAAATTGTATAATTTAGCTATTTGTGTAAAGGGGTTTGAAATAAGAGCGACCTCACCTGTGTTTGTGGAAGCCGGGGGTTAACTGAAGTTCCGCAGCTAGCAAGATAAATATAACGGAACTTTGCGGTTTCATACAACCCTGTTGTACCTAAGTATTCATGAAAAGCGTATTTATGTTCGCCCCGACGTCCTTTAATTAAACCATTAAAGCAGGAAAGAATGGCGCGATATTTTAAGATAGCAGGGGAAAGAAATTTAGCTGATGAGGCGAAGAAAAGTGTGTTCTCGTTAGCTCGCTAGCCGGGCGCTAAGCTAACGACGCTACGTTGGCATATGCCGTGAACCCCTCGCAGGCCTGCGGCGCAACAAACACAGCGTCCGGGGACAGATTTACATCTCCCACGGTGAAGAAGAGGCGAGCCGAAGCATGTAACACCGCTGTAAATAATGACATGTAACAGCAACGCATTTAATAAGGTGTAAGAAAAACATTTCTGAGGCCGTTTCTTTGGTGGGGGGGAGGATGAGTAGGAGAAGGGGGCAGCGGTTTACTTTAATTAACGTCGGTTAAAAACACGACGTTACGACGTCTCAGTAACATTTAAAAAATATCAATAAATATAAACGTTACCTTTCCTTTTCCTTAAAGTCCTCAGGTTTAAATTAGCGTTTAGATTAAATGATGTACTGGTCGATAAAACGACCGTCTTCTTCCTCTCCAAATCATGTTGGAACAAAACCTGCAAAAGTCCGTGGTTGTGACAAATCCAGGTTTGACTCGTGCGTTTCCAAAAATACCCCCCTTAGTTCACATCAAGACCTGCACGAGAGCAAAAGCACCCATGGCCAACCATCAACATGATCAGCGCGAGCCCACAGGAACAGCGCGAGCGTGGTCACATGAGGTATCTGTGACTTCGGATGCCCCCTCCTGTTCTCCTGTTTTTTAGGAGAAGAGGGATGAATGCATCTTTTCATCTGGTTCTGCACGAGATGCTTCTCTCTGCTCATCAGTTAGTTTAGAAACTGACCTTGCTTGTATTTATACCCCCCCCCCCCCCCCCCCACACACACACACACACACACTAAACTGCAGGACCCTGCTCAGCAGCAATAATAGAGATAATGTAATGTATAGAGCTTGTTGACCTGCCTGTCCCACACTATATAATGGTATGTGCTTGGCCAGCAATGTTTTTTGATTGAGTAGGTGGGCAGCATGTTTTCATTCTACAGTGAGGTTATAACCTGAGAGACTTTCAGTGACTTTAAAGGGACGCAACACCCACAGAATGATGTTCCTTCATTTTCTACTCACCCTCATGCTGAGCAAGACTCTGGAGCACTTTTTTTAATATCTCAAATGCAGCCGGAGATCGGACAGGTTTTCATTTTCCCCCAGGTTTCATATAATGGAGTTCACTGGCGACTAGGGATGTATACCGAGTACCGGTATTGTTTGGTACCGGTTCCTAATCTTAACGATACCAGGGTACCATTAAGATTCTGGACAAACGATACTCTTATTGATACTTTTTGTTCATCTACCTAACCATTGAGTTATCATTACACAGTCAAATAATCACAGAGATTAAATAAGAGAGACACAATTCCTTATTCTCCCAGCTGTCCTTCACCCACCTTTATGTCCAGGCTTCTTCCAACACGTTCTGAACAAATGTTCTCCACCCCTGGATCTTTTAACATCTTGTAATGTCTATTATTTACTCTAAATTGTGTTATAGTATCAATAAGAGAATCGATAAATACCGGTATCGATAAGGAGTATCGATATTGGTATCGGTATCGATAAAATCATAACGATATACATCCCTACTGGCGACTGAACCAAAAAGGTTCATAAAAGTCCACAAAAACTTGTCGAAATTCCTCCATACTGCTCGTCCAATGTAATCCAAGCATCCTCAGTGGGTAGCATCTATAATTTACTGGAAATTACATCATTTAGTAGATTTTTATAGTCTAAACAGTAGAAGATTGCACTTCTGCTATGCGCGTACATGCAAGTTCACGACAGCCGTGGTGTTCAGCGCCTTCTCTGCCGATAATGCAAGCGTAGAAGAAGAAATTTGCTGTTTAATTTGTGCTGAGAGCAACCGAGCTGCAGACAAACACGACAGGGGTTGGCTGTTGATTTAAAACAAAGAGAGAACGCGCGACCTGGCCTGCCGCGGCTTCCATCTGTCATGAACTTGCATGAACACGCAAATAAGAAGTGACATGTCGTACTATTTAGGCTATACAAATATACTGACTGATGTGGTTTCCAGTAAATTCTGGACGTTACCCACTCAGGATGCTTGGATGTCATTGGACGAGCAGTATGGAGGAATATTGACAAGTTTTTGTGGACTTTTATGGACCTTTTTGTTTCAAACGCCGGTGAACTCCAGTATATGAAAGTCGGCCGATAACGAACCCCCCAGTATTTGTATTGATCCAGCCATCACTAGTATCGGCCAACACACCCGACGTATCGGTTGCTAATAGAGGTGGGCGGATCGATACCAGTATCGATATTATCGATACCAGCGCTGGTATTGATATTGAACGATACTCGTGTAAAAAGATCGATACTCAAGCTTTTTTTTTTCCCTCTCCCGCACGCACTCACTGCTGCGCAAACGGATTAATAAAAGTCTGGAGTAGCGATGCGCTGTCACAGAGCAGGGAGCAGAACTCTCCCCCCTCTTGTCTTGTTGCACCATCACATGGCTCAGCGGCGCGAGCCAAACAGCCTTGTAGGTCCGCTCAGCCTCGCCCACGCACTCAGTGCTCTCCTCTCCTCGAGACGCCAGAGTATCGAAATGACGAAGAGAAGCTGTTTGGCTTTATTTTATTGCAGAAAATGGAACGACAGCGAGCTGTATGGATTGCAACGGGGCTGTTAAATACAGTAAAAACCCAACAAACCTCTACACGCACATGGAAATCCACGCAGTAGAAAACACGGAGCTGCAGGAACAGAGACATTATAAAATGAACTTGAGAGTGGTCATCTTCAGCATCATATTCTCATATTACTTTTTCAAAGTGCATGTTACTTAAATCAAATGCTACTGGAAAAACTAAAAAATATAATTAAGACATTGAAATAATCTAGTACATTTATTCCATCGAAAAATGTAATCTAACATTAGATAAAGCTTTGATTATTCCAAAACAGGGAAATTTATAGAATCACTTTAAAGCAACAGGCAAGTGCGCACAGTGCAAAATTATACATAAGGATTGAAAGATATAATATCATAAGAGCTGGACAAGTAAAAAACTAGATTGATTTGCTGGAATTGAAACAAATATAATATATAATTATGATACAGCTCAGACTTGATTGCATATAAGTACCCTTTTGTGTTAAGTGTGAAATAAATACAGAATGATAACATACAGGTACAATAGTCCATTGTTATTTCCCGATTCCCCATGAGCTGAGTTTAACGAAATTCTATCCTAGGGTCTTTTTGGATCCTTTGGATCTATGAAGCTTAAATATGAAAAGGTATCGGTATCGGTATCGATATCGGCGATACTGGCCCTGTATTTACTTGGTATCGGATCGATACCAAAATTCCTGGTATCGCCCAGCTCTAGTTGCTAAAAGTGCAAATATCGGCAGGCCATTGTAATGGTCGATCCTCAGTTCAAAGTCACTTAACCCTCACAGCTCCATAAGAAAAAGTTACGTTAAGCTTCTTAAGGACACAGACTGGCCAATGTCAGTTAATGTCCTGTAAATATTATCTAAAAATGAAAAGTTGTATTTTTTTTCATGGTTGTCATCACTGACTTCTGGCCTGACCATCAATACTAAAAAAATCAATGAGTTTTAAAATTTTACATTAACAGAGAGGGACGAACCTTCCGCTACGTCACCCGTTGGTTTCTGAAGAGCTAAAAGTGAAGCCAGGTGGGCGTGTCCCACCGTCGCCATCTTGCCGTGTCACATCGTCACTCCCGGAAAATGCTAAAATGGGCAAAGACAAGGCCGCTCCGAACCACGGGGCAAAAAATTGACAGCTGACATACTCTGGGCTAAACGCTGACTGAGCTAACTCAAAACTAACAGGAGCTAACGAAGATTAGGACCCTAAGCAGCGGGGCAGAGGTAAGACACGCTCAGGCTTGCTATTCGCTGACTAAAAACAGCAGTTATGCAACTCTGCTACAAACTGAGACAAACAAGGAGCTAACTGTTAGCCACCAGTTGGCAGGCCGGGCCTCCAGTCTGCCGCATGTCAATCAAAAGGACACGCTCTTTATTATGCGTAATTTCAAGAATAAATTACATCTAAATGAATGAGTTATAAAAAAAAATCCACCCCCCTCACAGTTGACATGAAGGTAAACTTGACCTATTAAACCTAAAATGATGTTTTGAACCAGGCTGTAAAAATGTTTATTCCTGCTGTGAAGTTGGTGTTTTTAACATGGGAGTCTATGGGGATTTGCTCCGTCTTGCAGCGCCCTAGCGGATGAAAGCAGAACAACAAAAAATGACTTCTTCCGGGTAGCGTCATAGTTGGCCACCGGAGGTTGGGTTGTACACACAATGTTCCCACTGCTTAAAACTGAAAAGTGGGTAAAATACATATTTTTTTTAAAATAGCCTGTAGGTGGCAGGCAATTATTAGGTGTGCAGAGCATTAGATTATACCAACCACAATTAAAAAGGCTCAATGAGAAGCTGTTTCAAGATAAAATGCAAAAAATGTGGGAAAAATTCCAGTTTGAACTGGAATGGCAGCGCATCACTAAATTTCCTGCAAAAAACTGACCTGAATAATTAGCTGTCACTTATGCATGTGATCTGATTGATCAAAATGCTTAATAAAAAAAAACCCACCAAAATTGGAAATTTGAGACCCTTTCATGCTCCAATAACCTCACATGAAAGAAGAAAAAAAGATTGTTTACTTCATTGGATGCGTTTAGCATTTTTGAGCTTTTGAAGGAGACAGATTTGCTGAAATAACATTGAAGTCTATGGTTTCATCACTAAAATAAAAAGCGGGGCCCCTTTTGAGTAAATGGTCTTATGTCATGGAAAACAGTTCAAACTACATCATTGAAGTGTAGAGCAAGTGTGTGAGATGAAAAAATTTTATCCTAAAAATTTATTCTGAAATGGCATTTGATTATTGAAAGGTCATTTTCAATGCAAATCAATGTGGCACGGATTGGCACTAAGGAGGAAATAAGGAGTATTTTTATTAGAGACCGTAGAAGAAGAGTTAGACAACCCATCTTCTAGAATATCACGAGTCAAGCCAAAATACACACCTTGACCAAGTTTTATGCTGTTTGCATTAGAAAAAAAGCGACATAAAAGGTCATTCACTACCCCTCAGAAAGCTTAGGGAGCTATGAGGGTTAAATCCCTTTTCTTCCTCTTTCTGATGCTCAGCTTGAAATTCAGCAAGTCATCTTTGCCGTGACTAGATGCTGCTATGTGATTGCTGACTAGACATTTGTGTAAATAAGTAATTAAACAGATGGAGCTGATGAAATGGATGATAAGTCTAATGACTAATGATTGTAAATAGTAAATTCATCAGATGTAAACACACTCACTGTAAACATACAGCTCTGAAATGAAAGGAAGCATGAAGTTAGGGATGACGGTAAACAGACACCGCAGAGGATACGATAATAAAGAGGATAACATCATCGTATCGACTGACATTATATCAGGTAAGATGTTTAATCTGCTCCTTCCCAGGTGGCTTTTTTCCCGTATCACGTCGCTGCCTGCTGCGGATTGTAACGTGGCAGCGGATCTATACTCCTGTCCCTCACACCTTCTCAGGTTGCTTTGATTATTAAGTTTTCCTTTGCAGATCTTGCCTCTTCTTGGCGCCCTGACGTTCACGAGGCCTTGCATCCTACATAAGCAGCTGTTGGGCTGAGAGCCAAGGCTCGGGGAGGGTGGGAGGCAGGCGCTCATCCATTTTTGTCCTGCAAAGAGTGTAGCTGAGTAGCACACCAATCTATTAATATTGAATCAAGCAGGAAATAGAATCTGCTCACCCACTGTTCTCCATCTGGGGGTCAGGAGATTAGCAGGAGCCAAGAGAATAAAATACATATAGGAGCGAACACTGAGGCAGTCACAAACGCTTGTGCTTGTTATGGGATGGCTGTCCTTGTTTGAGCTGGTATGGAGCTTCTTGGTGAGTTGGCAGGACTTTGTGGACTTGAGCCAACGACTCCTCCAACACACATTTCAGAGAGAACTATCTAGTTCCAGAGAAGAGAAACGAGATTGTGAAACTTTCCAGTCTGTCTGGGAAGTTAACACTTTC
This sequence comes from Atherinomorus stipes, assembly GCA_023101725.1. NCBI lineage: Eukaryota > Metazoa > Chordata > Actinopteri > Atheriniformes > Atherinidae > Atherinomorus > Atherinomorus stipes. The sequence continues at coordinate 25,343 of JALJCO010012725.1, forward strand.
TTGTTTTCTGCTAGGAAGAAGCCATCTTTTCCAAGAGGAATAAAGGATTTGCCCTGTCATGTTCGGTTTTTTTCAACCTGGACCTATTTTCTAGCATGAAATACATTCATTTACTCACCCAGACAGTTTTGGTGTAACTTGAATTCCTTCAGGAGATATTCAGATCCACTCCAGATCAGCGTATGTCCAATATAATGGAAGTGATGGGGCAACCTCGCACAGCCTCCAAAGGAATAGTTCAATCTCAAAAAAATTTACTTTTATTTTCAATTTGCCCAATATAGGAAAAATTTAATAACACAATTTAAAAAGAGGGGGGATAGGTACCCCGAATCTCTGGGCAAGAACAGGAAGGGCAAAAAACAAAAAAACCCAAAAATCCACTATCCACCAGGCAGGAGGAGAATAAAACAGCAAAGTATTAAAAGAAAGAAGGATGAAGACAGGGGGGGGGGGGAGGGGGAGCAAAGAAAAGAAAGAAAGGGAACAAAAAGGAGGAAGAAAAAGAAAAAAAAAAAAAGGTGGACGCGGTGGAGGTGGTAAAGTAGAAAAAAAGATCAGTACACCAGATGAGAGAAAGGATACTGGCTGCGAACAGGAATAACGGTAAAAGAAAAAGAAAAACAAGGCATTATCTGCCACTAACTCCTTCATTTCACCAATGTTTTTTGAATATTGTGTCATAATATTATGTCATACGTCTGCACCGACATGTTGCACAAGTCTGTTGTGGAGAGTTCATGCAGCAGAAGCAGAGACAAAACAACCTGATCCAGGAGTTCTGGTTCTGTTCTGAAGCTGACCAGGAGAGAATGCTGCACCACACACAGTGAAAAAACTACAGTTTGTTCAGTCAGAGGCTTCTTCAAGTCCAGTGCCTGCAGAGAGGTGCAGGAGGCCATTCTGGCCAGCAGCCATTGCATCAATTAAATCTTATTTCTTAAGGGATATTGTGTAAGTTCTCCTGTGTTTTATTCACAAAAACTGATTATTTGGTTCAAAAGTGTTTTTTCATTAATCAGTAATCACTCCCATCAACAAACTGAAGTGCTCCTCTAAGTTCTAAATTTGCCGTTCGTATCATTCATTTACACATCGAGCGGGGCGGCTCGGTGGAGGCTGCCATGTCGTATCGCCATGTTTTTGCGTTCGGGAGAAGCGTGACAGCAGGAAAACACAGAAACTCACCGGACACACCGGAGTTTTCAGCTCAGTTCGAGGTAATGTCTTTGAAAAGTCACCGCGCTGCAGTGGGAGAAACCAGCGTCTCACTGATGCTGGGTTCACGTGCAGTCGGGCAGACGGCCGTTGGTAACAAACCAGATGTCATTTTAATCAATGAAGCCGAGCGAAAGACGGTAAAACATGGGTCAGAGAAAACAATACGACATCGCCATGACAACAAATCAGATGTGGAATGATGTCACTGTAACTGACGGACCACGTCTTCACATAGAGGCGGGTGATAACTTTACATGCAATGGATGTCGTCGGTCTGCCCGGTTTCACGCGAATGCAGCATGAAAAGTACGAGGGAGCTGCTCCCAATTACACAGTGTCCCTTTAAAGGAAAAATAGAAAAGCTTCAACTCTACCATTTTTCTCTGTTGGGATAGATTAAAGGGACTAGAGGCAGGAATTTAAAAAACAAACAAACATGCATGTCCATTTTTTTTTAATACTAATGGGTGATGAAGCGCTAAATACCAAAGTAACGTTTCCACCACGTTTCTCTCCGTTGCCTTAAACAGGCTGTGTGCTGCAAAATGCGCTGCAATTCGGTGTCTGAATTTCCCGCGCTGCCATGCGGACGTGACGTCAAATGACGCTACATCCGCAGTTTTGATCCAGGAAGAAGACGGTCGCGGTAAATTCAAACACTGTAAGCGATAGTTATGGATTCTTCTGCCGTCAGCAAAAGATCCAGATCAGCTGAAAGACACTAAAAAGTGGAACTACGGAGAAAAAGGTGAGTAAACAACATCATAGCTTCAGTTTGTGCTCCCGTGACGGCTTGGCTCGTGGCTGCAGTTACCTGAAGCGTCAGTCGCGCCAGTCGCGAGTTTCATTTCTTAATCTTGCCTCAGTCCCTTTAAGCATTTTTCCTTCATTCATTACTTCATATTTTGGGAAATCAGGAGGCGCTTGAGGCGACGCAGAAGGAAAGGAAGCAGGAAAACTTGTTGAAAATCATAGTTTGGTTTCAGGAACATGAACTGAACCTGGTCAAACCTCTGCAACAGCACCAACATCTCTGGTTTTTTAGATGTTTCCAGGATGCTCCACATTGTGGACACCTGCAGTGGCCTGCATCTGGTGAACAAGCCCGTTCCTTAAGAGAGAGCGTTCATACGCATGGTGGTGTTTAAATAACCAGCGGAAATGGTGTATGACACAGAAGCACTGAGCATCGAGACGTCCCTGTGGACGAGCGACTGGAGGTCAACATTTGTCCTTTCCATAATACATGGAAAGATTATCTAACCATGCAAGATTTCAACCAAGAGTGCGTCCCCTAAGGAGAGCATGAGGAGCAGCATGAGAGGTCTTAATGTGCCAAAAGCTGCTCAGATAGCAAAGTAAAAACAGAGGTCTGTTATACCACAGAGCGTTTTCAGTGTCATCGCTACTCATAAAGATGGTGGAGGAAATCTGAGACCTGTTCTGATTATAATCCAAGAGTTATTCTTTGACAGGAAATCTGAGGCCTTTCAATAACCATAGATAGGACAGAAAATAGTAAAACTGGCTGATAAAACTCGACCAGGGCTGACAGAAGGCTTTTTGAGCAGCGATGTTACCTGAGACTCTGAGAGTCATTAAAAACCTGCTCAAAGCCAGTATGGATGCTGGTGCACGGGCTGGAGAAAAGAGGCCAATGCATATGCTGTAGACTGGAAGCACTTGATTAGTTTTATACCTTTCTCTCAGTAGGGTTGCAAACGGGAGGAAAATTTCCAGTAAATTTCCAAGGACAGTTAAGCTGGGGAATTTGGAAATATTCCAAAGTTGAAACTTTTTACAGGAATCAAGGGAATTGATTGGAATAGGTTGCTTGCACCATACGTCATGTTGATTTCAGTCACGTGATTATGTTAACGCGCGATTTCAGATGGAGGGCCAGCGGTAAACATGGAATGCTCGTCTATGGGGATATCCGTACCTTTCAGTACGTATCGTACGAATTTAGACCCGGAGGCAAGAGGGAGATATATACAGGAGATATATACAGTTAATAGCAAAATATGTCGGACGTGACCCATACCTCATGAAGATTAACGAGTTTTCAGCTGATTCCAAGGATTTACCAAGAGTCGAGGCAGTTGATATAACTGATTATCTGGTGCTGCAGACTTCATATTAAACAAGGCAACAAATGAAAGCCTACAAAAGTCTGGAGGCCTATATATATATATATATTATATATATATATATATATATATATATATATATATATTATATATAATATATATATATATATATATATATATATATATATATATATATAGGCCTCCAGACTTTTGTAGGGCTGGTTTTGGGATCCAGTCCAAGGGGCAAACTCCGCCTCAGAACAGTGAAGCTCGCTTCCTTGTTGTAAATAGTGTAATCCTCCCTTCATCCGCTAGGGAGCTGGCTCCAAGAGCGAGCAAATCCCCACAGACTCCCATGTTAAAAACGCCAACTTCACAGCAGAAATAAACAGGTTTACAGCCTGGTTCAAAAACTTATTTTAGGTTTATTAGGTCAAGTTTACCTTCATGTCAACTGTGAGGGGGGTGAATTTTTTTATAACTCATTCGTTTAGATGTTATTCATTCTTCAAATTACACATAATTAAGGGCGTGTCCTTATGATTGACATGCAGCAGACCGGAAGCTCCGCCTGCCGACCGGAGGCTCCTAGTTAGCTCCTTCTTTGCTCTTAATAAGGTCTCAGTTTGTTACAGAGTCGCACAACGGCGGTGTTTAGTCAGCGAATTGCAAGTCTAAGCATGTCTTACCTTAACCATGTCGCTTAGGGGGCTTATCTTTGTTAGCTCCTCTTAGTTTCGTGTTAGCTCAGTTAGCGTTTAGCCCACAGTACGTCAGCTGTCAATCATTTGCCCCGCGGCCGCGCTGTGCCCATTTTAGGATTTTCCTGGAGTGACGACGTACGTGACACGGCAAGATGGCGACGGTAAGACACGCCCAACTGGCTTCACATTTCTCTATTCAGAAGCGACCGGAAGCTACGTCCAGTAATTATATACAGTCTATGATCCAGTCCCAAAACCAGCAGCTTCAAAGAAAAAATGAAGAGACCACCCTTGTTTTCTCATATTTCTTGGTCATTTTAATGCCCGTTACTACTAAAAGTAAAGCTCAAAAGTGTTTTATTTAAGAACTGATATTCAGCCATTTTCCATGCTTTTCTTGATAAGTGATTTTCGTTAAGTTTTTACACCAATAGCCATGGCATTGTACTGCCAAAAACAGCTTTTAGGCATTCAAGATTTTCTTTTCTGTCTCTTTTAGTCACATGATTCACACCCCATTGGTACTTGATTAACCATTATTTCATATGACAAGACTGGTCTCTTGATTTTTTTTTTTTTTTTTTTCCATGTCTGTATATTTATTTATTTATATACATACATATATTTATATACATATTTGTTTTTGTATTCAGTCTATCAGAATCATGTTCTCTTGTAGGGAGCAGTTATTTTTTCCATTGAAGCTGGGGTGAACATGCGAGATACAGCCTCCTGCACATCAGAGCAATGCCAGTGGTTGATGCCATCACATGTAAAAAAGGTAGGTTGACCCGTTGACAGCAAACCAAATGTGATTATGAGTTTACTATCTTTGGGGATTAACTTATTTTCAGACTCCTGCTGCTCCAGTTGCTCTGATTGACTTCTCCTCTGCAAAATTCAAGAAACTAAAACTTGACGACTCCAATGATGGGAGGACAACTGAAAAAAAAAGGTTGGGAAGTCATCAACTCCATGTCCAAGAGTGAAGAGAGGGTCAGAAACATACTGGGAAACTCGAAGTCAGAATGCAAGCAGGGTTTGGTTTAGACAAAGAGCTGGACACATGACTGAAAGCTGAAGAAAGTTCTCAACACCAACCCCCAGCAACCATCCAAGAGCTTGATCAAGGCCATATGCTACCCAGAAGCATATAACATCACCACAGCTGCTACAAGGTATTTAGGGTTTGATTTAGGGTGAGACGGAGGTAAGAATCGTGCTATAAACTCTACAAATTCAGAACTGAAACTGAAAATATGTTCTATGAAGTGGGAGGAGAGCCCATAGCACAACTATAAAGCTGTGGCCCATACTCTGCCATCTATTAAAGGGCTTCATCAGTTAGAACAACTTTTTACTGTTTTCATAGTTAATTCATCACAGAACAGTCCTGAAGGGTTAACATTATTTATAGGGTTATAAGTCTGGTATTATACAGTAATAGGAATAGGGGTAATGGTTATGACAGCTTATACACTAAAGTGGTTTTACACATCTAAGACTACATAATCATTTCTTTTTCATGTTTTGCATGTGGACTGTTTACAGTTATGGATGCAAACATGAAGCACAAGCCAGAGGAGAGTGTGAGAGGCTGATGGGTCGTGAGCATGCAGGCTTCTCATGCATGGACAGTGGTCTCCACACACGGGTTCCTCACCTGATGGGATTGTCACGGAACTGGCATCTGCGAGATTAAGGTAATGTTTCAGTCTCTGAGTGGAGTCTCAAGTTCAAGTCAGAGTCCTGAAGTACGACTATTGTTGGGACTTTGCTAATTTACTGTCCTTATCATTGTGATTTTAGTGCCCACACTCTCAACAAGATGAGACCAATCTGCACATGTGTGCTCGAGAGAAGGGCTCCTGCCTCATCGATGATGGGGATAAGGTCGTGCTGGACAGGAATCATGACTACTACTACCAAGTTCAGGCACAGCTTCACATTGTAGATGCTGAATACTGTGACTTTGTCGTGTGGAACCGCAATGACATTTTTATTGAAAGAGTTTTCCCAGATATTGAATTTTGGAATGATGTGATTCCTAACGTTGATTGCTTTTTCAGAACTTGTTTACTTCCAGAAATACTAGGACAGCAAGTTCGAACTTTCATGTGTAATGTAATGACAGGATCTGGATTTAACAGAACATTGTACCCCTTTGAATTCAATGGTCACTAAATGTTATCTGATCTTCCTGTAATTCACCAATATGACTAAACATGATATAATTTTTGTGTTGACAGATTCAGCACAATGTGTTTAGTCATACTGGTGACTTACAGGAAGATCACATCACATTTTGTGACAATGCAGCAAAGCAGAAAATTGCACATGGGGTTCATACACGCTTTCACGTGACTGCAAGTCCAGGTACTCTTTACAGTGAGATGTGTGATATATTGAAGATTAAATTTAAAATAACCTTGTGACCCGAGACTGGCCTTTGAGTATTGTTTAATTCGTTATTGTGAAGCACAACACAATATGCAAGATTATTAAATGCCATTGAGAAGACTAGTCATACATGGATGATACATTGTGTTTTATTTACAAGTTTCAGTACAAAAATATGGTGTGCAATATTAAACTGGAATCCATTTCATGGTATGTAATCTATGTCAGTACGATGGATTATCACGCTTCCGTTTCCGGAACTTGAAACACTTAGACGGTCCACTTCCGGGCCAATTCAATGTCCCTGCTCTGTTCCACTTCGTAATAAACGCCAACCCTACTTAAATTTTCATGGATTCCCGACTGAAGTGATACTAAGGAAGAAGTGGATCAAAGCGATTCGATAGCGTGAAGGGCCGAACTTTATAATAAAACAACTTAGCATGTTTGTTTGTAGCCGGTGTGGCACAACACCGGCCCTTCACAGCTAGCATTAGCATTAGCAGGCTAGCATTAGCTGATGTGTCTAACTTTGTGCATTTTAAAACACAAACATCTGAAAATCGGGTCTGTACCCTCCCGTTTCCAGTGGAACAACTGGGGACTGCCAAGAAAGGAGACGCTTTCAGATGCTTGTGTGTTTTCAGCCACACAAAGTTAGGCACGTCATCGAGCTAGCTAATGCTAGCCTGCTAACACCAACTGAGTAGTCTGCCGGCTACAAACAAACGTGCTACGTTGTTTTATTATAAAGTTCGGCCCTTCACCGCGACAAATCAGTCGCTTTGATGCGCTTCTTCTTTAGCATCACTTCAGTCGGGAATCAATGAAAACTTAAGTATGGTTGGCATTTATCTGATTTACAAAGTGGAACAGAGCAGGGACGGCCATTGTTACAATGGCCCGGAAGAGGAAATACCTAGATTCCGGAAACTTCCGGAAAGCGTGATGATCCCCTATTGGTCTAGTGGAGAAAAATATTACATTTGAAAACATATTTACAAATTGTTGTGTTTCAGGACTGTTGTGCCACAACTCCATCCTGTCCTACTTACTGCCATAGCCAAGCAGCAGGTAACAAGTACAGTCCTGAAAATGATTCACACCCTCCAAATAAAGAAGGGAAAAAAATCAGCTGTGAGGGAAGTAAGTTAAAATGGACAAAAGTAATAATAAATAAAAATTCAATGAAAATCACGATTTTGAATTGTGGATCGAAGGAAATATTGAAAAAAACAAAACACAACAGACTCAGAAATATTATACAGCAATACGTAACTGAACGAAG